>JAQHUG010000047.1:9109552-9128557 GCA_028555095.1 Dicrostonyx torquatus
GGGGTGGACTGGGAAGTTCAGGTGTAGTAATGGGAGTGGACTGGGAAGTTCAGGTGTAGTAATAGTAGTGGACTGGGAAGTTCAGGTGTAGTAATGGGGGTGGATTGGGAAGTTCAGGTGTAGTAATAGGGGTGGACTGGGAAGTTAGGGTGTAGTAATAGAGATGGACCGGGAAGTTCAGGTGTAGTAATGAGGGTGGACTGGGAAGTTCAGGTGTAGTAATGGGGGGATGGACTGGGAGTTCAGGTGTAGTAATGGGAGTGGACTGGGAAGTTCAGGTGTAGTAATGGTGGGTGGACTAGGAAGTTCAGGTATAGTAATGGGGGTGGACTGGGAAGTTCAGGTGTAGTAATGGGAGTGGACTGGGAAGTTCAGGTGTAGTAATGGGGGGTGGATGGGAAGTTCAGGTGTTCTTCTGAAAGGGAAAGAAGCATGTTTAATGAGCAAACACAAGACATATCTTGATGGGTCATTTGAGGAATGGCTTGTAGTTGTTGGAAGTGGGACTATTATATTTGTGCAAAGGGACATCCTCAAAACCATGGCACTGATGTCCCCTGCTGTGAGGGCTCACTCTCAGTCTGAGCTAACTCAAGCCCTGAGAAAGCCGGGTTGGGTCCGTCAAGACTGGAGTGAGATCTGCTGGCTGGTTCTCTTTCACGGGTGGCAGATGCATCCCGAACCATTTCCCAAACTAAATCCTAACCTGATAAACCAAAATCAGAAAGCTTAAACATGTGTCCTTCATCTCTAGTTCAGGCAACATCAGGAGAGAGAGCAATGAGACGGATAGCACCCAACAGCGATACCCTCCTTCAGGACAAATGAAAGCATTCAAGAGTTTCAAACACGATAGGAATTCCAAATAGACTTTTGAGGTTCCGTGATTAAAAATAAGAATTTCTTAACATCAAAAGTTAAGGATCATTTAAGGCCAGAGTGGCAAATGTTATGAATATTCATAGTTGTATCAGAATTAATGACTAATTTCTAAAGAGCAATACTAGACTTTCAGACTTTCAGAACACAGGAAAAAAATCTTCACATCTGCCTTTGCCTTCCCTGGCCCGTGGGCATAGGCAGTAAGGTCAAAGGCATATTTCAGGACTGCAGACATCTCCCTCTTTCTTGAGTTTCCAAAATAGCTCTCAAGTTTCTTCAAAGGTCTGTTTCACGAACCAGAGCTAAAATGTAATGAGAAAAAGCTGAAAGAAAAGCCCTAACCCAGCGACTTCAGGTGGCTCCGGAGAAGTATGTTAATGACAAAGTCGACATCAACATCTGTTAGCACCTTTCATAAGGCCCCCTGGAAAATCCACTTAACTTTTGGCATCTGACAGAAAGGGATTCTCCAGGTCCAGCAACTGAGAGATGCCCGCCATCTAAGGCACGGAGTCCTCTGGTGGAGGAAAACCCGAGCAAACTACACCAGCGGGAAGCTCTTCACTTTGGCTCCCGCTGCCCTGAGGGAACGATGACTTTATCCACACTGGCTAAGTCTCAGTAGAGTGAACCTTGGATGAGGACCTCGGGTCAATCCGGGACAGGACAAATGACATCTGTTAGTGTTCGGGAATGGTGCATTCCTGGGCACTTTTACAAACAATGCCAGCATTGAAATAGGGCTGGTCCCTTTTTCCCTCCAGATATAAACATTACACTTCAACCCTTGATAATAGGAACCAAGTCTCCTGTCACACTTCACACAGCAACATAACCACTAGATTTGTTTGCTATGGAGAGTCCAGCTGAAAGCACAAGTCTCCTTACAAAGACAAGAGATTAAAAAGTACATGTGTTAATTTATGTATTGGATAGCCAGTGGGAGGACAGTATGTATTTGTAAACCCAGGGAGCTTGGCAGAACCATTTATTCTCACTTGGCTTACTCCTACTACACAGTGAAATCCAAGCAATTCAAGAGTATGCAAATATTTTTCTTTTACCCATAATAAAAGACTATCTGTGAGTATCTCTGTAAAAAAAGCCATGTAATCATGGAAGATTACAGAGGCGGCATGTGTTTCTTCACACCCCTCAGCTTGCTCTTTCAGCTCACACACATTGAGTGTTTCTATGTGCTGGAGTATATACTCGGACTAGGAATACATAAAGGAAGTTCAAGAAGAGCAAAAGTGTGAGAGCAGGAGATAAACAAAGAGGTAGGCCCTCACCATTGAAAGAAGGAGATTAGGAAACAAAGGGAGGCAAAAACTCACCGGGCAAAGGCGGTCTTCTTAGGAAAGGGTCACTGAGCAGGTAACCTTTGACCTTTGAGAGTCAAGTAAAGGCTCACCAGGTGAAAAGTGGCGTTGAGTGGAGAGCCGAACAAAGAACAGGGAGCACATTCCAGACTGAAGAAGACAAGTGGGCTTCATCTCCAATCCCAGCTCTAATTGACTGGGAGTGGTGCTCTAAGTGTGGCGATGACAGCGACCATGAATACAGCAGAGAGCTTCAGTGTCCCACGCCATTGCTGCCCTGTGATCCATTCAGTCCCCCTTGATTTGGCTTCGGCCTCAGTGACTAGGTCATCTACATGCTGGCAGCTCCCCAGTTCTGTGTCCATGCAGCTCTCTGCTTCTTTTACAGAGATTCGGATTCTGTAGAAACCCAAGGGCAAGGCGACCAGCAAGTGTAGAGGACTTAAGGATACCACAGAAGCTCCCAGACAAATGGGAGACAGTTTTCCCTTCCGTAGTAAGATGCAAGCCCCAGTGCATTGCCAGGGGAATGGGCCCAGTTGTCCACACCATAGCTAAAACTCCCTAGGATGGCCTGTACTGAGGTCTCCCTTCTCTGACTCATGTGCCTCTCTCCCTCACTGGAGGCTCCTTGGATCACCTTCCAAAGCAGTAATCTATTGCTATATAATATCCAGAGTTACCGTAAAACAAAAAATAACATATATTGCCTCCTATAGTACCACAGTCAAGAAGTACACTGATGCTGCATTACAAGGTCTGACTCAGAGCCTCAGGTCAGAAGGTTCTGGTCAACTGAAGGTATGATGGACTTGGTGGCTCCAAAATGGCTCACTCAGATAACCACCAAGTTGGAACTGTTCCAGAGGAAGTAACCCAAAATGGCAATGCGATAGTCATAACGGATTTTAAGACCCAACTTCAAAAGCATACACTAACACTCCTGTCATATTTTATTTTTCAAAATTTCAGTCTCATGCAACAGGGTGAGGGCACACATAGGCATCTGGGATCTCTGGGAAGCATCGTAGAGCCAGGCTTGCACTCTCTACCTGTGGGTTTCATAGGAATCTTAGTCCTAGTCTATTATTGACTGGCATGACAGTACTCCAAGGCATTCACACAGTCTGGGGATCTACTACCCAGATAAGCCAGAATCTAGTCTCCTAAACTCTAAGGTCAAGTAAATTCTGATTCAGGTCTCAAGCTGTACTTCTATCTCAGGGTTAGTTCTAAAATGGAGACAATCACAATTTCCTATCCATTTTTTTTTCCTGCTGAGGACTTTCCCATTGAGCAGAAATGGGACAGCATCTTTGTAATGTTCTGTCTCTTTAAGAGACAAGCCACCCCCACTTCCTTCCAGCTTGCAGCCTCAGCCTCCCTCTCTCTCTTCCTGTCCCCTCTCTCGGAGAGGCAGCCTCTCCCCCCTTCTCCCCATTTCCTTCCCCTCCATAACCCATCTAATAAATGTCCAATTTCATTCTGTATGGTGTGCCTATCTCTGTGCCTCCCACCTGCCGCCTTCCCACACTACTCACCAGGGACCAGCCAGCAGCCACAGGGCTGGGGACCAGCCACCTCCATTTGGGGACCTGCTGCATTGTCTCAACCCCGCAGCAAGCTGCCGGGGACTCGCAGCAAATCCATTTTAACCTTTCCATCTTATTTAGAAATAATCTTCAGATCTTATATTTGTTTATGACAATGCTCAGTTACTTTGGTCACCAACATATGTACAAAACTCTAAAACTATGGTTCCTTTTAATTGGTAATTTATGTGTATTCTTTAGCAAAAACTCAGTCACTGAGACACATCTGGAGACAACTTAAATTACCCTTCAAGATTACTGTGTTCATAGCCACATAAGGATTTTACTATATAAATCAGATACAAACAAAGAAACTCCAGCCCCAGATTCTTTAAGATGTAAGAATGACACCAGATAATTCAGTTTGCAGATGATTGTTCAAAGCCTTCCTCTTTGTCTTGTTATGATACATCAAAGATAGATGTAATATATTCAATGTATGTGAACCTCAAATGGCCCAAAGAGGTTCACCGGGGAGAAAGAGTTATGCTTGATCTATTGCTCAACTTCTTCCTGAAATGGCTTATCAGCCTATCAATGAGCGGTACACATCATTTGTTCTCAGGGAACATTTAAATTACAATCCACTTTTACCATTCCACTTCATCATGTGTGCCACATTGCTTATATCACCCTCATACAAGCCTGCGATACTTAAGTCACCAAGCAAATAATAAAATATGAGTGTGCATATGAATATATAAACTAGAATCTTGAAGTTCAAACCTGAGACTTGATATACATTCTCTCTCTTTTAATGCATCTGGCTCTTTCTAACAGCAATGGAAATCAGCTCATCCACACTGTCTTTCTATAATATATCCCCCTGAAGTCAAAGGTATGGAAACATGTTAACAGTAGTAGTAAAATTCAAATGTGAAGATTAAGTAAGATGTTTGCCTGAAAAGAAATAGACCAAACAACCACAACAAAAATCTGTGGCTGGCCACTTGAGACCTGAACCATTTCAATTGACAAAAAGCTCAACTCTCTAGTTGGTCAGCATCTTTTATTGATGCTAAGCTAGGAGTCTGATGTTCTTTTTCCAGGAGTCACCAATTCCCTTTTAAGACACTCTCCAATTTAAGTAAGGGATTGCTTAAACTCTAGGCGCTTTATTTAGGATGCCAGCGAGACAGATTTTAATTAATTTAATCACAGTGAAATTTCACAATCTAAAATAATTAGCGGCACTTGGCAGCTGAGCCATTATCTGTTACAAGTAATCAGGAGAGAGCGCCAGGCTGGACAGTTAAGGATCTAAGAAGGGCCTTTTACTGTTGTTGATGAGGTAGAAACTGTGCAGGCCTGTGTTGATCTGCCATGCTTTCCGCATCTCTGTCTCTGCCAACCCAAGCTCTGCATATAATACCAAAACATTTTGGCTGTGCTTATGAGTGAATCCTATCTCCATATGGTGTTTGGGAAGAAACCTGTTTTGATGATGCAGTCTGTAACAGTGATGTGTAGTGATTCTGTCTCATGTAATATGTTTACAGCATCACAAGATGCCTTGGCTTCTTTTTAAAAGTAAATTATAAAATATTGACTTCTGCTGAGTCATCCTTCCCCAACAATCCTGAGAGCGCTGCTTGGGAACAAATAGAAAGTGCTTTTATCTTCACTGTAGAATCTTTTTCTAGTATACGATTCAGTGTCTCAGCGCATTCGCAAAGTTGTACAACAATTACCATCAATTCCAGGGCGTGTGTGTGTGTGTGTGTGTGTGTGTGTGTGTGTGTGTGTACATGGGTCAGGTCACATGCCTACAGATGTATGCACAGTCCAGGGCCAGAAAGGACATCGCATGTCCTGCTCTCTCATTCTCCACCATAATTCCCTTGAGACAAGATTTCTCACTAAATCCAGAGCTAGGCTGGTGACCAGCAAGTCCCAGTGACCTTCCGGATGCCTCCCCACAGCACTGGGGTTGCAATTAGGCATGCAGCCAAGCCCAGATTTTTAAAAACACAGATTACTCATGCTTGCATAAATGCTCTTACTCTGTAGTCCATCTTTCTCACTCATTCTAGAACTTTTAATCCCTATATCCATTAACCCACCTCGTCTTCTACCTCATCCCTGGTAACAATTAGCTTATCTCCATTTCCATATGCATCTATCGTGGATAGTCCATATCATATCTGCTATAATACATAGCCTTTCCTGGAAGATGTATCCCTCTTAACATACCATTTCAAGGTCATTTTATAAGATAGGGCTCAACTTGGTCATCTTATGGCCAAATACTATTCCAATGTATACATACAATTCATAATGCTTCTCCATCCATTTAATGATGAATCTTTGAGACATGCTCGCCTTTTAGTTACCATAAACATTCATTTAAAAATTTGGAAGTGTGAATATTTATTTTCAGTTTCCAAAGTAGATGCATAACATTAGAATTTCTGGGAGATAGACCTCTAGTTGGAGAACTATCAAAGCTCTCTTCTAAGTGTCTTCATCAGTGGTTCTCAATCTTCCTAATGCTGGGACCCTGAAATACAGTTCCTCATGCTGTAGTGATCCCAACCATAAAATTATTTTGTTTCTACTTCATAACTGGAATTTCACTACTGTTATGAATTGCAATGTAAATATCTGATATGTAGTGCCAAGGGTCGGGACCCACAGGTTGAGAACCACCGGTCTGTTTTCATTGTTGTCGTTTTGTAATGCTACCAGTGATGTGTGAGAGTTCTTTTTATTTTACATCCTTCCAAACACTTGCTACGGCCTTTTTTATTCTAACAATCCTGATGGGCATCAAACGATAGCTTGGATAGTTTCAACTTATGCTTCCCGGATGACTACTTGTGTTGAGCATGTCATGTGCCTTTTTGCATGTTTGTATACCCTCTCTGGAGGAAAAACTCTTTGTCAAAGCCACCCAGGGTCCTTCAGGCCTGGCCGTCAGGAAAACAACCATGTAGGGTTCTCCAGGTCCTGGCTGGCAAGAAGAGAGCCAGGGATGCACTGGGCATGTGTGCCTTACTACAATAAGGAAATATGAAGTGGAGAATTGGAAGTAAAAAAGAAACAAAATGGTTCATGCGATATAGGAAGATGCAGAAAGGAAGACACGATGATGGAGAGGAGCCAGCGGATGTGCCTGCCACCTCTTCCATGGTGATGGTGATGAGAAGTAGACTGAGAGGCAGATCTGCTTGCAACCTGGTGCCATGATGATATCATCCAAGCCAGGCTGCTTCCAAAGGCCATATGGGATCCCTGGCCCTACAGTATCCATGGTCTGTGTTGATGTCCATTGCTTCTGGTGCCGTTGAATCTTATGCTGATTCTAGTGGCCTGGGACACCTCCTTCACCTATACCTGGGTCAAAGATCCATGCTGCTGCTAGGGCCATACCGATATGAGTGGACTGTGCTGCCAACCAGGGTCATAATATCATCTGGGCCCAGCTGCTGCTGAGGGCCATGTCAGGGTCTGTGCTCCTACAGCAGCCAAGGTCTGGATTGATATATGGGGCACCTGTTGTCACCAAGCACCATGAGGATGCCCAGGTTTAGATCAGTCACTTGAGCCCAAAGGTCATGGAGCATTCAGATCTGAGTGAGCTGCATGGCTATACAGGGTCATGGTGACATTTTGCCCAGAGCTACAGCTGAAGGCCATGTCAGGGTCTATAGCCATACTGCAGTCAGGGTCTGTGCTGATGTCCAACATACCTGTTACTATCAAAGGCCGCGCAGACCCCAGAGATTGAGAACCATGTTGACTTCTCAGGGCCATACCGCTGCTGGAGCCGTGGTGACTTCTAGACCCAGTCACTGTGGAGGAACATGCTGGAGTCCATGGTTCTACCGTGACTGGGGTCTGTGCTGATGTCCAGGTCCTACATTGCCACCCAAGGTCACATAGAGGCCCAAGGCCATTCTTACCTGAGTGACCAGAACTTCCACCAAGAGCCAGGATGTCTACTCAACCAAGCTTCTTCCAAGGGTCATGTCTGGGTCTGTGGCCCAGCTACAGCTGGGGTTTGCATGAATGTCTGTGGCCTATGCCACAGAAGGCCCTAGGAAACATGTGAGATGAAATCAGAGAGCCATTCTAAGCCAACCCCTTCGCTAGCCCTGGGAAATCTGGCCTTGCCTCTCACTGGACACTACATCTAGAGAGCTAGCTTCTGCATGCTGGAGAGAAGGCCCCCACTCCCTACCACAGGCCGGGGTGAACTGACCCTGAGGGCATTCATGTAGGGGAGCTGACTCCACCCACTCACCCAAGATGGGTGACCCCAGGGCCCTGGATTGATTAGCTTAGCTACTATCCAGGCCCACAGCTGGGCCTTGGGTTGACCCACCCTAGCATCCACCCCATCTAGGACTGGTTGGAACTGGTGAAGAGGCTGATCCTATAGAATGATACTCACAAGATCTCCAAGACTAGTGGCAGCCACAGGATAACCCAGAGGCGCTCTGGGTTAGGATCCAGTGATAATGGTGTACCAGAAACCAGAGGCCTTGAACCAGACCAGTGACTCATTGCAAAGAACATTTGACAGTAAAACTGATGGGAGCAAGAGGTATACTATAGAGCACACCAAAGGCTCCATTGCCACCAGGACAAATGAAGAGGTGAGGGGAAGATGTTGGGGGAGGGGAGATAAGAGGTGAACGGATTTGGGATGCATGACTTTTAAAAATTATTTGATAATTTGGTTGTTATAGCTTTATTAAATATATTATTTGGAAGCATATTTTTTCATTACTTGTTCTTTAACTTTATTGGTGGCGTCCTTAATGTAAATGTTTTTAATTTTGATGGTGGCTAATTTATATATGTATTATTTACACTTTTAGCATCATTTCTAAGAAATTTTATCCACTCGTAAAAGTGAATGCTAGTTATTACTCTTACATCTGTGCTTGTGTGTGAGTTCATCCTATGAGTGACATGAGATCAGGGCACAGCATCTTTCTCTTCTACACATCCATTCATCTCCCTGAAATATCTGGCACTATTGTAAAAAAAAAAATCAATTATCCACAAATGCCAAGCTTGGTTTCTAGGCGCACAGTTCCACTCCATTGATCTGAATTTGTGTATCTTTGTGGCAGGACTGTGCTGTCTGTGCAACTGTAGACTTGAAGATGGTATTTTTTTTCAGAAGGTATTAAATGAGAAATTCTCTTGCTTTGTTCTTCTTTCTAAGGCTGTTTCAGCGTCTCTGGATCCCTTGTGTTTCCATCCGAGTTTCAGTATCAGCTTTTCCATTTCTTCAAAAAAAAAAAGACACCTTAGATTTGAAAAATATTTCCTTGAACTTATAGAGCAACCTGAGGATTAATCGTTATGCTTAAGTTAATTTTAGCTTCCAAAAACAAGGCTCTTTTTTTTCTTCTTTTCTTTTTTTCTTTTTCTTTTTCCTCTGTTGAGTTCATTTTGTGTTGGCCATCTACTGCTGGACACGGGGACTGCCCTTAAGAATGCTTTGTATCCCCAGTGAGACTCGGTTGCAGAAAGCTAGTCTTTTCATTTGCGAGTGGCTGTCAACTGGAAATAGCTTCTGGGTTATGAATGTATGTGTCCACGTCTTCTCTCAGCACGGGGACTCCCTCCAGCACAGACCCATGCAGGTCCTGTGCACGCTGCCTCAGTTTCTGTGGGTTCATATGTGCCCCAGTAGCGCTGTGTTTAGAAGGCCTTGTTCCCATAGTGTTTCTTGCTTCTCTTTCTCCTCTGGCTCTTTCAGTGTTTCTGCCTCCTCTTCCATAAGGAAGGCTCCCTGAGCCCTGAAAGGAAGGATTTGATGGAGACATCCCATTTAGAACTAAGTGATACAAAGTTTCTCACTCTCTGCCCATTGTCTGGCTGTGGGTCTCTGTATTTATTTCCATCTGCTGCAGGAAGAAGCTGCCCTGATGACGGCTGAGCAAGGCACTGATTTATGAGTATAGCTCAATGTTACAAGGGGTCTTTTTATTGCTGTGTTCCTATAGGAAAACAGCAGTCATTGTTTTCCCCCTAGGTCCCTAGCTTATCTAGTCTCAGCTTCTTGGCCACCTGAGCATTGTTTGGGATGGATTCCATCTCATGGAATAGGCGTTAAATCAAATCAGATGTTCATTGCTTACTCCCATAAGATTTATACCATTACTGCACCAGTGTATCTTGCAGGCAGGTCATCATTGTTGGTTGAAGGATTTGCAACTGGTTTGATGTTTATCTTTCTCCCCTGATAGAGTGCAGAATACCTTCTAGCACTAGAAACACTAATCTGTAGGAGTAAAGGCTCAACTTCTCTATGTTCAATGAGTTGTGGAGGTGTTGTCTTCTGCAATAGGGCCTTACTGGCAGTTAGTGGAGAGCAACCAAAAGTCTCAGCAATAGCCTGAGTCATTTTGGGGTCCCGAAAGGACCCCTTTAGCCAACAACTCGATTAGATTTAACTCATTCCCAGTGTTGGGCACTTCATTTCATGATTAGAGATGTGCAGCTGGGGCTTCATCTCCCCTGTTATTTAGCAATTTCATTTTGATCGTCTTCATATATGTATATATTTTAAGAAGCTTCTACTGTATTGAATTCCCACATGACCTCTCAAATGGCCCTTAGTTTTAGTTGTTCTTTCTTGTATTCCCTCCCTTGCCTTCCTCTTCTCTCTCCCATCCCCATTTGGCCTTCCTAGTCCAGCCCCCAACAATCCTTAGGTTAAATTTGTGTCAAAAAATGTTATTCTTCTTGATGGTTTCCATGTTAAATGGCTTTAGTGATTTCATTTTCAATATAAGTGACACTTAGGTGCTGTATGTTAATCTTCTATCCTGCAACCTAGTTGAACTCATTTATTAATTGTATTACTTACTTTTATACCTCTGTGACCACAAAGCCTGACAGAAACAAGCTGGAAAAGATTTCTTTGGACTCACTCAGTGAATGGCAAAGGGGGTCAGTTTGTGGCTGCAGCACTGTATGGTGGAGGTTAGTCACATCATGGTGATCTAGGAAGTGGGCAGAGAGCCAGACAATAACTACGGGCCAAGGATAACCTTCTAAGGCTCATCCTTAGGGACCTTCTTTTACCAGCTAGATCATATCTGAAAGCTCCGTGGCATCCCAAACAAGCACCACAAGCTGGGGACCAAGTGTTCAAAGATAGAAGCCTGTGGAGCTATTTCAGATTTGAACTACAACCTAATTAAAACTGTTCTGCGACTTATTAGACTTTCATTGGAATTTCTGGAACCTTTTAGAGTCCAAGAATGAGTCAGAGCTATTTAATGACCCTACCAGCAGCCAATTTACAGTTTTTAAGATTTGGGGGAAAGGGGTGTTTGGTTGATTTGGGGTTTGTTTTCTGTTTGGGTCTGGTTTCCGTGGGTCAACTTCTTGATCGTGTCAGTTGATAATTGTGCTTCAGAGAGCTGTGTTGTCAAACAACTGCTGACAAATGTCTTCAATTTGGGGGGAGTTGGTTAGATATTTTTTAAGATTTTTTTTATCTCATTGTATGAATAGTTATCTGCATGTATGTATATGTACCACATGCATGCTTGGTGCCTGCAGAGAGCAGAAGAGGGTGTCAGATCCAGTAGTACTGGAGTTATGTGAGTGCTGGGAACAGAAGAACCTGGATCTTTTCCAAAAGCAGTAAGTTTTCTTAACATCAGAACCATCTCTCCAGCCTCTGGGTTTTATTCTTAATGACTGATGCCTTGGAGATACTATCTATGTAGTATGAGCTCTATATCAGACCAAAATAAACAAGCCCCGAGTATGCCAGCTTTTCCTGCAGCTTCCAGACAGGCCAAACAACGAACCTGCTCTGGGGACTGGCCCTAGTGAGACTCCAAAGCCACGTTCCCTCCCAGTGACTGATTGGCTACTAGTTTTCACAGATATCACAACTGCAAAGACAGTGCTTTTCAAGGTTCACTTGGTCTAGACAAGTGGGTGACATTGTGGCAAGTTTTCAAACACTACAAAATCTTGCTCTTCTTACCAAAGTCATTGCTGTTAATCTCCACTTCATTTCCAGAGTTCTTAGAAATATGATTTTTTTGGTATATGCATGTGTATATGGTGGGCATGATTATGGGTGAGTTTCACATGTGTACATGTGTGTACAAGAGCATGTACACATCTATATGCTGACCACAGATTGACAGTGAGTGCCCTCTTGGATGCTCTCCACTGAGTCTCACTGAGCCTGGAGCTGCCTGGCTTTCTGTAGTCTAGCTAACCCCCTTTACCAGAGATCCCTTATCTCTGCTTCTCATTGGCTATATTAAAGGCAACCTCCAAGCCTGCCTAGTTTTTATATGGGTTCTGGGGATATGAACTCTGGACTTCATGATCACTTGGCAAATATCTTACCCTCTAGCCAACATCTCAGTCCCATAAAAGCATTTTTATGCTTTTGTTTTGGTCATTCTCATTTCTTCTCTAGAGAACCGAATTCTTAGAAATCTTGAGTTTGATTCCTCTTCCAGAATTCAGAATCAGTAGGGTCAAGGATGAGATGGGAAAGAACAGAAAGTGCACTTTGTGGGAGATGGTCAGGTGAAAACACTCTCAATTCACAAAGAACGAATGTTTTTGAAATCCATTCCTGCTATCACAGCATGCTGTCATTGTTCTTTTCTTGCCTTTTTCACTATTACATACCAGGTAGGGTTTGAAACATGAGTTCCACTGTATTACACATGTAACCTCACACCTATGTATGTACTCACGCTGTTCATGGCAAGAGTGAGGACAGGCGATCCCCTGTGCTTGTTAGTTTTCCATGTCCAAAGGATGGCTCAGTAGGTGTGCTACCAAAGGCAGGCATGCTATGGCAGCTTCCAGATGGGAGGCAAAGCAATGAGAAAAATCAAACTCCTTCAGACTCATCCAAAAATCCTTAACTCTTTGGGATGATACCCCCATCATACACACATATTTTATATACTTATTCTTACTTAACTTTAAAATTACAGTTTGAATTTTTTATAGACATCAAGATTTTTGGCATTGTTAGTATAGACCCCAATAGGCAGCTTTCAAGGTTATGTAGGACATAAACATTTATGGAAAGCACTGTATGAAATGACAATATTTCAACATAATTATTATATTTCACCATGCACTACACAGCAGCTGATCACCCCTGGGAAAATCCATCTTTATAATTTCCTAATCTGGTTGGTGACATTAGTAGAAGTTTGCAGGAAATATTCCTTCTGGGTATGACTAAAGGATCGCACTTGATCCTTCTGTATTTATAACCTAGTTACTCAGACTAACAACTGCTTCAGACTGGGTAGGAACAAAATCCCCAGCACAGGCTGATACCTGAGATGGAGTGCTGATATACTATGCTTCTTTGTTTCTGATGCAGCTAATGGTTGGATGCTATTTTAATGGCTTACTTAAGTTAGGACAATCTTACTATTTATACTGAAATCATCCTGGAGCTTTAAAAAGAATTTTTACTATAAAATACAACAAACGTGTGTATCCAAAGAGCAAGGCTTGACAAAAATGAAAACATCAGAGTCACTATGTAGTCACATCCATAACCAAGAGGTATGAAAACTTTCTCTCCTGTAGCACGTGGTAATTCCCAAGATTTGAGCAAAGAAAGTTTTTTTACACGCTGTTAAAATTCTAATGATCCATTTCAGTGTGAAGCATCTGGCAGATCTCCGCTGTCCTTTTATCTAAACTAACATTTTAGATGCTTAGGTTGTGATCTCGCAGCAATCCTGCTTCAAGCTTATCCCTTTCATCTTTCAGATGGCTCTGGGCATCTTTCTCTGTGTCAGGAACACAGCCATCCATTTCACAAATGAGGCCAAATGATGACATTACTTGGCCTTCCTTTCACAGGCATCCTTCCTGTCCATGCCAAAGCAGGGGCGGTTTCAATGGCATCTGCAGCTGACAAAGTGTGTCTGTAAATCTTCTCACACAACGAAATCAATACATGCTTTCAAAAAAGCCAAAGGGTCCCCTGTAAACTAATAAGCTGTATAAACTGAGGGAAAGGCTTGTCGGGAGAATTCACTCTGTGACCACCCCCTTATTATACCATAACAGTCTGTTTGCCCGCCCAGACAGTGAACCTAACAGTAGACCATTTTCCTCAGAAACAAGAAAGGCAATTCTTAGCCAATGTGACCTTGAATACATTTCTTAAGCCTTATGGACTTAAATCTTCATATATGCAAATGGGAATAATAGCACCACCCCAGTGGGTTGTCAATAAAATATTAAACCCACCTCAGGACCTGGCTCCTGGCTTCTAGTCAATGTCTCTATATTTACTTTGTTGTTCTCACAAAAAAGCAACCCGCAAGAAGAAACTTCAAAGAAGAAGAACTTTTGTCTTACAGTTTCAGGGGTTACAGTCTACCACGGCAGGCAATGAATGGCAACAGGAAGTGGTGGTCATATGTAATCACCATTAGGAAACATAAAAGTGATGATTATGATACTCAGCTCACTGTTTCCTTCTTACTCAGCCCCTGACCCATCTTGCAGAACTGTTCTTCTTTCATCTAGGGTGTGTCTTCCCATACCAACTAGTCTAGTAACCAGATAATCTTTTCAGAGAGATCCAGAGATTTGTTTCCATGGTGATTCTAAATCTCATGAAGTAGACAACCAAGCTTAACCATTGAAATGCCAAGTAACTGGTAGTTTTGAAGGTATCTCAGCTTGCTTCCTGTTGCTCTGATAAATACTGTGCATGACCAAAAGCATCTTGGGGAGAAAAGAATGTATTTGGTTTACATTGCCAGGTCATGACCTGTCTAGCTTCTGCTCGTGTATCTTCTAAACACAGCACAGGACTCTCTGCCTAAGGATTACCACCAACCACAAGTAGCTAGGCACTCCCATAAAGTAGCAAGCAAGAAAACGTACTACAGATGTGCCTACAGGTCAATCCTATGGATGGAGTTCTTCAGTTTATGTTCCCTTTCTCCAGGTGTCTCAGGTTGACCACCAACATTAGCCATCAGAGAATATAACCCCTGGGACAATGATAGTGGTGACAGTCGAAAAATGGCATCACAGTTTACCTCGGAATCAACTGCTCTCTTGCATTATTTAGTCCCCTTCACTCCAGGTCACATCCCTCCCAGCTGGAAACAAAACTTCAGTTTAGTAAGTATAACTGTATGCCATGTTTATAGAATACAGTAGGTGAGCCATTCACCAGCATGACCAGGGATGACCACATGCCCCGTCTTCTCCAGATCATCTGTAAGTAAGTGGACAGAGAGAAAGGGAAGAAGAAGGCCAAGCAAAAAAGTACAATGGCTATTCTACTGGTGCACACCTATGACTCCAGCACTCTGAAGGTTCAGGCTGGGGGATTGCAAGCTTGAAGTCAATCTGAGGTACATAGATTGACCTGTCACCAAAAGAAAATAAAAATAGAAACAGTGGGTGGGGAGGTAGTTCTGCACTGGAGCAGTTGCCTAGGATAAGGAGGTTCTAGGTTTGATCCTCAGCACGGCAAACAATAGCAACAATAAAAAGATACAGAACAATAGGACAAACAGAACACAATTACCAGTCTACTTGAAGAAATGGTCTTGCGGGGAGGTGGTGGTGCACGCCTTTAATCCCAGCACTCGGGAGGCAGAGGCAGGCGGATCTTTGTGAGTTTGAGACCAGCCTGGTCTACAAGAGCTAGTTCTAACGCAGGCTCCAAAGCCACAAAGAAACCCTGTCTCAAAAAACCGAAAAAAAAAAAAAAGAAAGAAAGAAAAAGAAATGGTCTTGTGAACTTGACTCATGGAAACACCACAGTGAGCACCCTTGTTGTACCAGTTGAGCCACGTAGGCTTCTCCTAGGTCTAGGTGGTCAGACAGCATCATTAGCTCTGTCCTCCATCCACTTCTTAATTCAGTAATTGATTGCATGGACTACCCATCGGTTGATTTGAATTATCACTCGCTATGGTGTGTGTATGTTGAAGAAAAGCAAAATCTAAACTTCTAAAATATAAGTTGAAAAATAAGAGAACTTTATCACATATTATTTTGTCCATGCACACCTTAAAATATTTATACAAAAGTTCTCATTTTTTAAAATGCAGGCATATACCCATGTAGCTGTAAATTCCTTCCTCCAATTACTCTCAAGTCCTGCAGGTTGGTAACTACTTGTTAGAGTCTGCATGTTTTTATATGTATGTGACATGATTGCCACTGGGTCACTGGAAACATGAGTCTACTAGAACAGCACTAGTACAATTGGCTTGGTTACTTTTGATCCTATTTTCTGAATAGGTAAGTCTATTTCAACCTTCTTAAATGCTATACAAGATTACACTATAACAGTGGTTCTCAACCCATGGGTCACAACCTCTTTGCAACCAAAATGTTTCCCTGTTTTGTATATTTTGTGTAATTAATTTGGACATACACCAAGCTATACTTACGTCAACTTGTGTGTGTGTGTTGAACATAACGATAAATGCTGATAGCAAATATTTAATGAAAATAATTCTGAAATACATTATAGCAGGTCAAATTTTATATATCTCTATGTGTGAGAGAGTTAAAGGAGAAAGGAAAGATGGAGAAAAGGGAGGGCAAGGCGAAGCAGTGAGAAAGAACAGTGGGTGTGCTTGTTGGGATACTCGGTTTTGCTAAACATCTGAGCATATTTTCTTTCTTCTGTAGATGAATTCAAGTGAAACAAACCATGAGAAAACCTCACTAGACAGAGATGTGGCTGAATGCGCTGAGTCAACTCGCAAGCAAGAGCACTGAGGTGACAGAGAGGGAGTGGCTGGAGAAATTATACATTTTCATTATAAATACACAGGTCATTGACAAGATGTAAAGAGATATGTTTCTGAGGGACATTCTGCTTGCTCCAAGAGTTTTCTTTTCAATCGATCCACTGTAAAATGTCAATTTCTACTTTCTCTTTTGTAGAACTGTTGAGGCCTGTGGTGATTTGGATGAGAACAGCCCTCATAGGCACATATGCTTGAATGCTTACGGGTCAGGATGTAAAGCTCTCTGCTACTACTTCAGCGTCTTACTTGTCTGTTTTCCATCCTGATGGTCATTGACTAACCTTCTAAATCTGTAAGCAAGCCCAAGATTAAGTGAAATGCTTTCTTTTCAGAAAAAAATATTACACTATATCAGGGATTCTCAACTTCTGGGTGGCAGCAGCAAATGACCCTTTCACAGGGGTCGCCTAAGACCATCAGAAAACACAGATATTTACATTACAGCTCACAACAGTAGCAAAACTGCAGCTACAAAGTAGAAACAAAAATAATTTTACGGTTGGGGTTACCATAACATAAACGATATTGAAGGGTCACAGAATTAGGAAGGTTGAGAACCACTGCACTGCACTGTGGCTTCTCTCAATTTTCCACATATTTGGAAAATTGGGTAGTTTCAAAGTTTTGGGTTTTAGTTCACAAAATATAGGGCAGTAGTGAGGATTCTTTGACAAACACATTGCATTTAGATTCAAATGCCTCTTGATAATGTATATGAGAGAAGGTTTTGAAGAAATTAGCTTTCGTTTTTCACCTAGATTGCATTCTTCCAACTTAAATGTTTCTAACTAAATTTTCTGTATCTTTCTGTCTCCAATTCTGCCTCTTTCTCTCTTTCTTACTCTCTCTCTCTCTCTCTCTCTCTCTCTCTCACACACACACACACACACACACATACACACACACACACTCACACACACACAGACACCCACACACTCACTCTTTTTATCTCCTGCTCAAAAAAGTAAAGAGGCAGAAATACTAATGACATTTCCTTCAGATCTGATGGGAAGCCACACTGAAGCCTGCAGAGCGGCCTCACAAGGGGTTATTTAATATCACCAATAACTGCTCACAGTTTAACCTGTGAGCCCTTAGAGTTTTAGAAAAAAAAAACACTCAGAAGTTGATGTATGTGAATAACAACAAAGAAATGACACTCAGGGATGGGGCGAGGTGTTGATTGCCTAAAGAAAAATGTGCAAGCCCAGATGAGAAGAGTCTCCTTTCTGATGGACAAGATGGAGCAAAGAGAACACTCCAGCTTCAAAGACCAAACAGAAAACGCTAACTGCTCATCTGAATTTATAAGATAAAATTGACAGTCTGCTGTGAAAGTTGATCTCCCAGTGCAGGTTCAAGTCATTGACTTGAGAGCTCACTTTATTTACAGTAATGTCTGTGGGTTCATGAAATTTGCTACAAGACAGGTTACACTCCCAGCATTTAAAAGCAAAGCTCCCTAGAAACTTGAGATGTAATTGAAGCTGCTCATACTTCTTTTAACTCAAATGCTGCGCATCATGTGAACAGAATGCTGCAATCAAAGCTAGTAGAGTTCACTACAAGGGAAGCTGTGGGTGTGGGAGACGGAGTGTTCACCTGTCCCTAAAGGTGACGTGTGAAACCGAGGGATGGAGAGTTGGGTCATGAAGAGAAAGAACCATTTTAATATTTTCCAGGGCTTTATTTACCCTACCCAGCAGTGCCTATTTGTCTGACACATGCTTTATTTTTATTGAATGCTTTTATCTTTATCTTATAATGCAGCAAACTTCCCAGGTGTGAAAGATTTATTACAGATGCATGTGCATGATGTGTGTGTGTGTGTGTGTGAGAGAGAGAGAGAGAGAGAGACAGAGACAGAGACAGAGAGAGAGAGAGACCGGGGTCATGGAGGGGTGTGTGTGTGACAGAGAGAGAGAGAGATGGTGGCATCGAGGTGTGTGGATATGGATGTGATGGTGTGTGTGTGTATGTGTGTGTCTGTGTGAAAGAGAGAGAGATATCAGGGTAATGGAGGTGTGTGTGTGTATGTGTGTGTGTGTGTGAGAGAGAGAGAGAGAGAGAGAGAGAGAGAGAGAGAGAGAGAGAAAGAGAGAGAGAGATCAGGGTAATGGAGGTGTGTGTGTGTGTGTGAGAGAGAGAGAGAGAGAGAGAGATTGGAGTTATGGAGGGGTGTGTGTGTATGTGTGTGTGTATGTGTGTGTGACAGAGAGAGCATGGAGGGGTGTGTGTGTGTGTGTGTGTGACAGAGAGAGAGATGGTGGCATCGAGGTGTGTGGGTATGGATGTGATGGTGTGTGTGTGTGTGTATGTGTGTGTCACAGAGAGAGAGAGAGATCGGGGTCATGGAGGTGTGTGTGTGTGTGTGTGTGTGTGTGTGTGTGACAGAGAGAGAGATGGTGGCATCGAGTTATGTGGGTATGGATATGA
>JAQHUG010000047.1:9128597-9140927 GCA_028555095.1 Dicrostonyx torquatus
TGTGTGTGTGTGTGTGTGTGTGTGTGTGTGTGAGAGAGAGAGAGAGAGAGAGAGAGATTGGAGTCATGGAGGGGTGTGTGTGTGTATGTGTGTGTGTATGTGTGTGTGACAGAGAGAACATGGAGGTGTGTGTGTGTGTGTGTGTGTGTGACAGAGAGAGAAATGGTGGCATCGAGGTGTGTGGGTATGGATGTGATGGGGTGTGTGTGTGTGTGTGTGTGTGTGTCACAGAGAGAGAGAGAGAGATCGGGGTCATGGAGGTGTGTGTGTGTGTGTGTGTGTGTGTGTGTGTGTGTGTGTGACAGAGAGAGAGATGGTGGCATCGAGTTATGTGGGTATGGATATGATGGTGTGTGTGTGTGTATGTGTGTATGTCTAGGTAAGGGGTGTAAGTACATATTTGTGTATGTGTGAATGTTGGTGTGTAATTTACCACAGAACACATGTGAACATGTGAGGGTCAGAGGGAAGCCTTAGATACTGGTTGTTGTCTCCCTCCTTGTTTGAGACAGGGTCTCTTACTGTTTTCCACAATGTCTCAGTTCTCAGTTACTGGCCTTTACATGTCTACTGATTCTCCTGCCCCTGTATTTAATATCTCACTAGATCTGAGGTTACAGGTGCATGCCATTTCATCAGCTCTACATGTGTTCTGGGGATCCAAACTCCTGTCCTCATATTTATCCAGCATGTATGATATCCACTGAGCCATCTCCCTAACTCAGAAAGATTTTTAAATTAATAAATCATATCAGTGTCTAATTTTCCCAAAAGAAAGAAAGTATGGTGAGGTTTGGTATTTAAAAGCTCAGTGAAAGAGCATTTTTTAGATGGCTTGAAGTCCTTCAGTTGATTTCCAGCATAGAAAAGAGGAGAGGGAGAACGAGACAAAGCAAGAGAATGTATGGAAGGGATATCTTTATATTATAGAGCACAGTCTTGAAGCGACACAATATGCAGGGTTTTTTTCAAAGGGAAACTTCTTTTCATGGGACAAAGTAACTCCAATACTGTTCTGGGAAGGTGGGCAGTTAGCTGCCCCAAACAATGTGTCCTTTTTCTGTAGCCAGACCACTGAGAACATCCTATGGAGTGACACATTCACACAGCTTAAGGCATATATGGATTTACAAAACTACCTCTGAAATTGTGTTGGTTTTAGACCTCTGAAATTATACTAAATTTATTCTGTAAGGACTTCACAGTAAGGTCATATAACACAAAACAGAAAATGAAGTTTTATGATTTTATAATATTCAATATTTACTTTCTTGGTATTGTAAGCCATAAATAGTTTCTAAGATTCAAAAATTTTCAGTGCTATGTATAAAATCTCCTGTATGAAGCGTGTATTTTCTACAAATCAAACAAAATTCTTATTTAAACAACAACAAAAACTACTTAAAAATAATATCATTGAAGATGATATTTGATACAGTTTGGACACATTTGACTCCCAAACATTATCTAGCAGGAGCTTGGTTCTCATAATGGCTTGCTGTGGGACCTTGACAGAGGTTCTTAACTCAATTAGATGTGCACCAGTTGAAGAGAAGATCGCACCTCAGCTTTTGTCTCTGTATCCAACTTTACCAATGAGAGATTTGCTTCTGTGAGGTCAACATGATGTTATATAGCTAAAAGGTTCCTCACTGGAGCTGAGCTCGTGGCAATACCATGCCCTGGAATGTGCAAACTTTTGAATGAAGTAATCTTTTGTTTATAAAACTAGCGTGCCTTGGGAAATTTATTACAGTAGTGCTAAACGGACTAGTATACAATGTTGGAGAAAACTTTAGGTTAGATGCTTTCTATTACTCGCTTGTCTAGCCATTCCTTAACTTTATATTCTGATTTTCTTGTGGACATGTCCGTTCCACAATATGAAGGAAAGTGATTAAAAGAAAAACCTTCATTGCTCCACAAGGGACATGATTCAAGATGACTGTTCGCACCTCCAAATCTATGGATCCAGCCAGACTAGTTCACAGATAAACAAAAGATCTTGAGTCAGGCTGGTTTCTAAGCCAGGGAGTTCCAGTGCCAGGATTCTATTTCAAAAGAGAGATATTGTCTATGTGGGCATAGCTTTTAATTAATTTTAATTTTAATTGGGAGCACACAGCTTCCTAAGCAAGCCCTTCTTAATTGTGCCTTCCTCAATTTGTAGAAACTTCTAGGGGAAAAAATCACCCTCAAATGTGATATTTCACTTCATCCCTCACCCCTGCTCTAATCATTTTTACTGTTTCTGCTTGCTGGACTCATTTCCTGTAGACACGTGCCATGTCTCATTCTTTGATGAGCACAGGATCCAAGGACCACTCAGAGAGTAGAAAAGAAAGAGCATGGAAGATTTTCAGAATCAAGGCACCATGAAGAATTCAGCTGGAGAGTTTCTGACATGCTCCTCACTAAAACAACAAATAGCAAAATAAACAAAACAGCCCCTCTTAAAAGGCAGCTGCTGATCCAGCAATTCTTCTCTTCTGTCCTGAAGATGGGCTGGGTGACTTAGACAAGGCAATCTATTGTCAGTGTAGAGTTTGTGTGTCTTTCACGGGGACGAATACTTACCTTGAATTGACAAGTGAGAGAGAAATGGGGACATAGTGCAAAGATATATAGAGAGAGGGAAGCTGATCTATTAGCCCTTATATCAGAAATGCTCAAGGTAGAAATTGGCTTAAGAAGTCAATAGATGGGACATCTACATGACATCACCAGAGCCCATTTTCCCTCCCTGTCTCCACTCTGCCTTCCACTCTATTTGTGTTATCATCAGGACCAGTAATATAACCAGGTGAAGAGAAAACATATGCAAAGTTTCTCTGGACCTCGTTGAATTGCGCTGGACCATTTATTCATTATTTCATTCATCCTGTTTCTCTCAAGGAGTTGCTTTCTGATTATAATCACTGATCATGGCACCCTGGGTTGGTGACTTCATTTCACAAGCATATGTGACTTTATAATCTATCTCTCCAAAGACAACCAATTAAATCGTGATTACTAATTCCAAGAAGCATGAAGAACCATCTTGGGCCTTCCTCTAGTCCAATAAAAGAGACCATGAGCCACCTCTCCTAGGCTGTAAAGGAAAGTCTCCAAGACAGCAGAGGGTACAGCAATCTCCCATGAGTGCTGCAGCTTCCACGACAAAGCACACATCTTCCAATCCCCTTTGCATCTGTGTGTGTGTGTGTGTGTGTGTGTGTGTGTGGTGTGTGTTATCTTTCTTCCATGTGTTCAAGAACAAAAACAGTTTTGGAAAAGTCTCTCCACTTAGGCTGGGCAAACATCAAAACATTCAAATTTCCAAATGCCAGGCTCATCACAACACAGTGCACAATGCAGAATAGCATAAATGCAGACTGGGCAGTTGAAACTCTGGGCCAATACTTCCTTCATTTTGAACAAATACCAGCTATCCAGACATGGTGAATTAAAATCTTGGCTCCATTTGTTATCAACAATGTTGCCTCAAACAAGTCACTCAACCACTCGTTGCCATGTTCTCTTTGATAATAAAATGCATGTGACTTAATTTTTATCATCCCACTTCCATAAAATTTTACATGCTCTTCTGCAAATGAATCTAATTAGTGATATATACTCTTACTACCCAGTAGCCCCTGAGGATAGCATGGCAGAGTCAATCAACCATCAGGATAGAAATATAAACCTTCTA
Source organism: Dicrostonyx torquatus (assembly GCA_028555095.1). Lineage (NCBI taxonomy): Eukaryota > Metazoa > Chordata > Mammalia > Rodentia > Cricetidae > Dicrostonyx > Dicrostonyx torquatus. The sequence goes on from JAQHUG010000047.1 coordinate 9,132,289, forward strand.
CACCTGGGTACAACTCTATATGACTTTATTCTCCCAGAAGCCTGCATAGAGACTTCCAGTATTATGAAAACTGGCCAGCAGGAAAGAAGCTTCCTGGTCAGTACCAACTTGCTATTTCCATGTTATGTTACCAAAGCGTGTGGTGTCTTCAGAAATAGGGTCTTACTTTCAGGTTCAGGTGGGCAACTGTCTTAGGTAGAATTTCTACTACTAAAGAGACACAATGACCTCAACAACTCTTATAAAGAAAAACATTTAATTGGGGCTTATAGTGCAAAAGTTTAGTCCATTGTTGTCATAGCAAGAAGCATGGTGGCATGCAGGCAGACATGGTACTGGAGAGGTAACTGAGAATTCTACATCTGCATTGGAAGGCAGCAGGAAGAGAGATTAAGCTACTGGTCCTGGCTTGAGTTTCTGAAACCTCAAAACTCCCCTCCTCCCCAACCAGTGACACACTTCCTCCAACAAGACCATAGCTCTCCAACAAGACCACAGCTCCTAATAGAATCATTCCCTATGAGCCTATGAGGGCCATTTTCATTCAAACCACCACAACAACCAAAAGCAATGCCAATAACCTGCATTGTCTGTGGGATCTGCAAGACATCCCTGACTAACAGCTTAATGACAAGCATTGTACAACTGGCACTGGGCTTTTTCTTTGGTAATCTATGGCTTTTGGAAGGAGTACCTTCCTCTGTAGGGTAGCTCCTATTAGATTCATATTAAGCTTATAAACTACTAGGTTTCCATGGGGCTTTTTCAAGTATCTTTAGTGTTAGTTATCCTTCCCCTGACACTCCCATCTCCCCTACCTTCCCAGCTTGTGGATACAACAGAGGCGTGGTTGTTATGGGGTAACCAACCACTTCTGATTGAATTTAAGGCCTGGCTCACGGGAGCAAACATATGCCCAGTACTGTAAACCTAACCAAGAACCCATGACGGGGGGAGGGGTGTTCAGAGGCCTTATGAGTGAATCTACTACTATTATTTCACTAAATGGATACAATAACAAGCTACCCTCTAGATACATTCTATACCCGTAGATCAGTGCAACTCTCAGACTTCAGAGAGGTTTCATTGTGCAGTAGACAGTGGTTAACCCAGAAACTCTCCCTGCTCAGAGAGTAGGGAATAAGTGTCTGTATGTTCACAAATGGGACAGACATACACATCCTTTCCCTGAAGGCTCGGGACCATCATGGAAGGGGGTAGGAAGATTGTAAGAGCCAGAGATCAGAGAGAACTGAAGGAAGACAGGACCACTGCCTTCACAAACACACAGAGCTGCTGGGTGCTCATATAAGTCATTCATGAGATCAAGCCAGGGTCCTGACATTGACTTGGGGTGAACTCATGAACCCCTCTGGATGAGGAGGTACTGATGGTTGATGGCTTTTGGGAGAAGGAAAGTCAGTTTCTTTTCTTTTCTTTTTTGTATTTTTGAGACAGGATTTCTCTGTAACTTTGGAGCTTGTCTTGGAACTAGCTCTTGTAGCCCAGCCTGGTCTCAAACTCACAAAGATCTGCCTGCCTCTGCCTCCCAAGTACTGAGATTAAAGGTGTGCACCACCACCGCCTGGCTGGAAAGTCAGTTTCTTAAGGGTGTGGCTTCTAGTAGGTCACCTGAATTTCAGCGGATGGCCCCATACTCATATGAATATATGATCAGCACAAACTGGGCTTTGTGGGGTATCTTTTAAAGAGATATGAATCTAGGAGGTGGTTAGAGAGTGGGTCTGAGAGGAATTAGGGAAGGAGAGATGAGTAAATGTGATAAAATACATTATATGAAGGTATTAAACTCCCAAAAAATTAATCAAAATGTGATTTATTTAAAAAAAAAGAAATGCAAAACAGAAATTCTCCAGACAGCCCAGAATCTAGTCACTGTGTTACCCTGGGCAATCTATGTCATATGTGATCACCTGGTCACCTATATGATAAGGGAACTGAAGTAATCGCCCCCAAGTTTCGTTCCAGCTTTATTCTAAGAATACTTCCAAATACGACAAGTGTTCTAACACTGGGCTTGAGGTAACTTAAATGCTGCCGTCATGGAAAAACCAAGAGTCCTTTGTTAAATAAAGGAATTGCCAGGATAATATCAAATACAATCTGCTTGTATAAATGCGACCACAGAGAAAAATTAAGGGCGAGCGCTCTTAGGAAGGCTTTAGAAAAACTCTGAGGTAATATCCTGAGAGGATATAGCTCCTCATTATGATTGTTCGATCCAAACAGCCAAAGATGAGGACCAAGTAAATTGTTTCCCTGTTCTTGTGGGTCCCTGCTCCCCCCGCCCCCCCTCCCCCGCCTTTCTTCCTCATATGCGTTAACTAGCAACAACTCTCCTGGCCTAGCAGTCAGCCCCACTTGTGATTTATAAAACAGACTCCAGAGAAATCTTCGCTGGAAGCTTAGAAACAGGCTTTCTGTACCTTGTAGCATTCTGAGGGAGCCTTGACCTGAGCAGAAGACCCTGTCTGCATAAGGCAGAACACTTCCTAGCCTGCCTCAGATGCAGAGCCTTGATGGGCTGGGAAATAGACGCTTTTGTTCAGGACCTCTCCACAGAAGCAAATGCCATCTTGTCTTTATTTTCTCCCTGACCTGTGCTCGGACACAAACACGTTTCCCAGCAGCATCAAACACTGCTCTGTGGAAGCTCCACCCTGCAGCCATCCCATCAGTGATAAGAACCAGGGAGGGGGTTCCCAGCACCACTATGGAGTATGTGCCCTCTTTGGTGGACCTAATCATCCATGTAGAAAGCAAGAAGGTAATTACTGGGACAAAATCCACACGGGAATGTAAGTGGGTATATTATCTCACCATCTTAAGAAATAGTGGGGAGTGGAAATAGCTTTTGAACAATACAAGTCGTCAGTTTGCTGGTGTCAAATTAAATCCAAATAAGAGCTGTGGAGAACACAGGCTTCTATTACCATGTTATGAAGCCCATTGCCCAGTGCCTCCCCCAGCCCACTGCTTAGCTTTTCATCACTGTATTCAAAATAACTCACAGAAAAACACAAGGGAAGAAGAATGGACTTTGACTCGGTTTCACGGGGATCAGAGCGCAATCCTCTGGACCCGCACACTTCGCAGCACATTATGGTGGTCGGAGCATGGGGCGGAAGGGTTGCTTTGGCTCATTTTGTGTAGGAAACACACAAAAGGGAAAGATCTTACGGTCACACAGCTTCTATCTGAGCCAGAATCCAAGTGCAGGTTTGCTTAGCTTTCAGGCCCGAGTTTCTTTTCTTATCCCTACTATATCCACATACTTGATTGATACAACTGACACCATGGGCATCACTTCCTAGGTTCTGCACCAGTGAACAGCTTGTGGCTTCCAACACGATGGCCAGAGATGTCCCCATAAGGATTTCATAAGCAAATTTTTCTCTGAGAGAAACTTGGAGTTTTAATAACATCTTGCTAACTTGAAAAGACAGAGCACAGGCCACATTGCAAACAAAATAGCTCCCCCTAGAGTTTTCACTGGGTGAACATCCGGGCTTCAGGAAGTCAGGGTTGGAAGAAAAGTCCCTGGTGGGATGTTGGAAGGAAGAGCTAGCTGTGTAGTGTCCCTTATTGGGGAATGATTGTCAGTCCATATGCTGTGAGAGATTCTGTGACAGCCTTTCAACACTTCTCTTTCTTCAGTGTCCACAACAATTATGGGGGTGTGACAGTGGGATCCCTGTGTTGTCCTGTGCTAAATTTGACCCGTTCTAGACGTGCTTTCTGGCAGCAGGATTCCCTTGCAGACTTCCAGTGCGTAGCTGGCAAATGAAAACGCAGACGCTGTCGGCTGTCCAAGCGCTGAGAATCCTTGGTGACATCACAAGGCCCTGCGCCTACTGCTTCCCCATGCAAGACTGTGCGTCAGCATCGCCTCAGGGACACTGGGCCAACGTGTGCTCCCATGAGCCTGCAGCAAGGGAGCACAGCTCATGATGCAAAAGCTGGCGGGAACTTCTGTGTAGTGATGGATGGTGATCAGGCCTGGGATGTCAAGAATGTAAACAGCCTAATGTCCTTTGCTTTCGTTATCCCTGCCAACAGCACAGAAAGCTCTCTACACTTCTCTCAGATTTGTTTTCCCCTCCAGAAGCATTTTCCAAGGAGTATGAGGAAAGGGAAAACTTTTCATAAAGTTCATGCAAAAACTACTCTTAAGTGGATAAAGGAAGTGATATAGATATAATCAGACCCTCCCAGTAATAAAGGTATGGGTAAAGGGATGTGAAGATATGGCAAATTTTAAAGCATACAAAAGCATTAAAATCATAAGGACATTTTCACATAATGTACTTAGAGCATATTCCCTCTCAAACCTCATGCCCTCCTTTAATCCCCCTCCCCTCCATTAGTTCTCTTCTCCCTATAGACACTGTGCTTCTACTTTCATGCCATGTATGTACATATACATGATTTAATGCATCTGTATAAAGTCTGGGAACGACAAATGTTAGATGGTACTTGTATTTCATTTAACACTGTTACTTACAGTTGCACATCCAGATTCCTCCAAGAGCATAACTTCATTCTTCTTTTCAGTTAACAAACATTGCAATAACATTGCTTATCTATGTCACATTTTTTTCATTCACACCTCTGTTGTTGGATGTGTCAATTCTATAATTGGGATATTGTGAATAGGGCTCCAGCGATTGCTGATGTGTACGTCTGTGGTAGGTTGACTTAGCATCTGTTTTAATGAGGGATTCTATTGCTGTGGAGAGACACCATGGCCTTGATGACTGTTATATAGGAAACCATTTAAACAGTTCAGAGGTTTAGTTCATTGACATAATGGCAGGAAGCATAATAGCACACAGTGCAGGAGACGTAGCTGAGAGTCCTCTGTCTGGGTTGGCAGGCAGCAGGAAGAGAGAGAGTGACCCTGGGCCTGGCTTGAGCATTTGAAACACCTCAAGCTCATCCCTAGTGACACACTTCCTCCAAAAAGGCCACATTTCCCAATAGCTCCACTCCCTGTGAGCCTATCTATCCATGGAGGCCATTTTTATTCAAACCACCCCAACATCCTTCAGGTAAAAACCCAGGAGTGGCATAGCTTGGTTCTGTTCTGGATCTAGCTTTCATTTTTCTATGAGGAGCCATACTAATTTCCATAGCGTTTGGATGAGTCTATATTCACACCCGCAGTGTGAATACTCATTGCTGTCCACACCCTCACTGGCGTTTGCTGTTACTTGTTTTCCTAGGCAGTGTCATTCTGACTAGGGCAAGAAGGATTCCCAATAAGCACTTATGGTCTTTCTCCAATGGCTAGTGAAGCTGGATTTTTACTTCTATGTTCTTTGGTCACTGTGCTTCATCTTTTAGTACCTGTCTATTTCTTTGGGTCCTCTGTTGAGCAGATTCTTTGTTTCTTGCTTTTTAGTTGAGTTCATTACATATTCTTGATATTAGTTATCTATACCTTCATAGCTAGAAAATATTTTTTCTATCCCCCAGACTGTCTCTTTACTCCTTTGATTCCTTTGCTATAAATGTTTTTAATTTTAGGAGGTCCTGATGGGCAATGACTGACTTTATCTTTTGAACAACTGGACTACTGCTCAGAGAGCTATAGTCTTGCTCTGTACTTTGAGGTGCTTTCCCAACTTTTTCTCTAGTAGTTTTGCTATTCGGGTCTTGTGCTAAGATTTTAGATTCATTTGGAGATGTTCTGTGCAAGACAAAAATACGGACATAGGTTCTTTAATTTACTTTTAACGAGTGGACATTCTGATTTCCCAGCACCATTTGTTGAAGAGATCATTTTCTCCAGGGTGTACTATTGGCCTCTCTGTCAAAACTCAGGTAGATAAAGCTACACCAGTTTATATCTGAATCTTTTGTCCTATTCCATTGATCTACATCTTTATCTCTCTGCCAGTACCATGCTGGTTTTCTTACTCTGTCTCTAGATAGTAACCAAGTCAGATGAGGCAATGCCTAGCTCACATTATTATTTCTTCTCTAAATTTCTTTGGCTATTCATGGCCTTTTGTGCTTTCATATATTTTTAAGATTCTTTTTCTAATTCTGTGGAGAAGGCATTGGAACTTTGAATAGGGATTATATTGAATCTGTAGGTCACTTTAGGTAGTAAAAGCATTTCCAAAATATTGATTAATTGAGCATGAGAGGGCTCTCCATCTCTAGTGTCTTCTTTAATTGCTTTATTCAGTGTTTTAGTTTTTACCTTAGAGATTCGTTTGTTTCTTTGGTTAGGTTTATTTCAGGATATTTTTTATTGGTTTTGTATGTTAGTTATTTTGTTGTTATTGTTAATTGTTTGTTTGTTTTGACATTGTGAATTGGGTTATTTTCACAATTTCCTTGTCAGCATGGTTTTTATTTGTACATAACAAGACTACTGACTTTTCTATATTAGTTTTGCATTCTGCTAAAGGTACTTATATGGTGTTAGGGCTTCCGGTTGGGTATTTAGAGACCCATATATAAAATCATAACATTGACAAATAAGGATGCCTCGTGTTATTCCCAACCTTTCTGTATCCTTTTTATCCCTTTTATTTCCTCTTCTTGCTTTACTGCTCTAGATACTTCAATCATTGTATAAAATAAGAGTAGAGAAAATGTTCTATTATTCTGTTTAGCCTTTTATACTGTGTTCTATCCTCCCTTGATAGCCTCTCCCCACAAAGGCCCCTTACTAAATTTCTGACCTCTATGGGTATTGCAAATGGATCACACACATCAGAAGATTCAGAGTTAATTTCCAGAAATGAGAGAAAATATACATTTATCTTTCAGTGTATCAAATGAAATAATCCAGATTTAGAAGGACACATATTGCATGTTTTTTGATGTGTGTGTGTGTGTGTGTGTGTGTGTGTGTGTGTGGTGTTCACGTTATGAAACTAGAAAGGGGATCATGAGAGGAAGGAAGGTGGGCAATAGTGTAACAGATTACATGTTACCTGAAAACAGAAGAGAGTTAACTGGGGAACAAAAGAGAACCCATCAGAGGGAGAAAGGAATGGGGAAAAGTCCAGGGAGGGGAGTGAATGAGAACCATGTCTGACAGTTCTACATTGAAACCCATTAGTTTGCATGATAGCCTAAAACATCAATAAAGGAAAGCAGTGGAAGAGAAAATAATTGATGTGTGTGAGTGTGTGTGTACACGTGTGCACACATGTTCATGCACAGCAAATATGAAGTACATGGCATTTTCCCAGAGCAGATGAACATGTTGATGAATAAATCTTCTCTGGCAGACAAGAAAGAAGCTTGAGCCATAAATGAGGCTGCACCTCATGTAAGTAATGAGAAGATTTCCCCCTCCACATTCAAATTTGAGAATGTGCTCCTGTCCTCAGGAAGCAGACACTGAGGCTGGGAAGGAAGTGAGCACAACTCGCACTATACTCTCGGCTGTGGGAGAGCAGGCACAAAGCTGTCTGCTGCCTTCTGACTTTACAGTCGACAGTGGCAGACAGTATAATTTGGAGTCTGGAAGGTGCCTTTCTCTTAATAATTCTTTCTCTTGTAATTAAAGCCTTTCATCATGGTCATGCCGATGTCAACTGCAGCGTAGAGAATGAAATCTATATCCACATCACTTCAAAGTTCATGTTCATAGCAGCTGACAGCACAGTTTCCCCCAAACAGTAACATAAGTTGCTGAGTAGCTTTTGACAGTGGAAAGTAAACCTTAATAGTGACACTCGGAGTCCTGAGAAGAGTGAGGTATTAGAGTGTGCACACGGCCCCCAGGAAAATTGTCTTTTGATCTACAAATTGTCTCTCAGCTCAATGACTGAACATGATAGTTAACATCTAGCTACAGAATTATTTGTGGCTTTTTTACAGCATTCTAGTGTATTTTTTAGTGAATGCTCCCTCTAATCCCATGAGCAATGTAGGACAGGAATTATTATCTCTGCTCTCTAGACAAAGGGACTAAGGAAGAGAAGTGATGTGGACCAAGTTCGGGGGCTTCAAAGGTCTCCCAATTCTCCATCTGTTGCTGACCCTACTCCCTTAGGATGACTGACTTCAGAACAGATGGTACCTTTATTTATTTTATTTATTATTTAGGTTATTTTTTTAAAAAAATAACCTATCAAATCCTTTTCACATCTCATCCACAGCCAAGCCAGCCCTGCAGTTCTGCCCTCTTCCTCTTCACTCAGGGTTTGACTGCCCCTTAACTCAGACTCCTCTGTACACCCAGGAACGAGTTTAGGTCGCCTGTTCACACTAATACTCCCTTCAACCCAAGATTTCTCAGAAAAAGCTCCACATTTCCTTGACCAGCTAGCTGTAAATGAAGAGCAATGGAGGGAATTCTAGTGCACAAGAGGTGCAGAGGGAGTTTGGCAGGTTGGACATTTGGGATAAGACTACCTAATTAGCTTAGTTCAATCAAGTGGTTTAGCTCACATCATTAGCTCTCTCTTGTTAGTGGTTTCAATGGAGTGACCTCTTCAAAGGTCCTGACACACCCAACCTGACCATTTAGTATAATTTATCTTTATTTTTTAACTAATTCTTTTAGAATTTTATATATTGCATTTTATCAAACCCACTCCTTCTCTCAACTTCCCCCACACCTAAGCCCACCCAGTATTGTGCCCTCA
>JAQHUG010000047.1:9149464-9162926 GCA_028555095.1 Dicrostonyx torquatus
GTATCCCCATCATGGTCTTGGTTCCTTTGCTCATATTATCACTGCTCCCTCTCTTCGACCGGACTTTGGGAACTCAGCCCAGGGCTCCTCTGTGAATCTCTGCATCTGCTTCTATCAGTTGCTGGATGAAGGTTCTATGGTGACATTTAAGATATCCTACAATCTGACTACAATTCAATCTGACTACAGGCCAAGGCCAGTTTGGGCACCCTCTCCACAATTGCTTAGGGTCTTAGCTGGGGTCATCCTTGTGTATTCCTGGGAATTTCTCTAGTGCCAGGTTTCTTGCTAGCCCCATAATGACTCCCTCAATCAAGATAACTCTTTCCTTGCTCTCCCTCTCTGTCCTTCCCCCAACTTGGCCATCCTGTTCCCTCAGATTCTTCCCCTGCTCATATTTTTTCTAGTTTCTCTTTTTCCTATGGCTTGGTTTCTTCCTTGTGGCCAGGTTGAAGAATACCATAAGAATCCTTACCCACATTTATTTGGTTATGAAGCTATTCTTATTTTGTAGTATCTCACGGGAACATGGTCTATGCTTTCAGTAACCTTCAATTGTTATGAATGAACTTACAAAACGAATGGCTTCTACCAAGTCTCTGGACTTAGAGCAGAGCATGGCAGGGGACAGGCATCAGTCTTGAGCACTTCTGAGGGAAGTCCTGGCTGTCTATTTAGCTTTGCCACTTTAATTCCATAAAATAGATTCCTGTCTCCATCACCAGCTGCCGAGCTTTTCTTGGACATCCTTGTGAGAGGGGAAAGATGTAGATGCTAATGACTTATTCTAGAAAGGCCAGTGAGTAAATATGGGAGATAAAGAAGACATGTATCAAGAGGGAAGTGGAAAGTGAGACGGGCAGACCTTGTGACCAGCTGTCAGTGTCTGCACAGAGCAGGTGACTAGCCCCGAAAGCACCCTTTACACCTTTGATTTTGATAATGGTAGAATGAACTGCCTGATGATACTTCTCTGAGGGCTACAGTAGTGAGTAATCAATAAACTTGGCTTTTTCCTTATCAAACTTTGATAAATCTTTAAAGTACTTTCTATTTACTTACCACCCCCAGTTTCTTTAAATATGAAAATGACAGAAAGAAGAGCTCCGGGGTAGCATCTGTGATGTTGGGATTGATGAGTTACTGTGAGGAGTTAATGGGAAGCAGTGATCATGGCACTAGGTGAAACAGGGCAGGGATTATATGTCCTGTAGATGAACACAGGATGACACAATAGAAATCTGTTACTGCTGTACCTCCTATGATGGTTAATGTTGTCAATTTTGCAAGATCAAAAATCACCAGAGACAAGCCTCTAGGCATGTCTGTGAAAGAGTTGATAAACTGTGTTGAGGAGAGAAAACCTACCCTAAGTGTAGCCACCATTCTGTGGGTGGAGTTCTGAACTAGCAGCATACAGTGCCTGGAAGACCATAGGTTGGTCTACGAGGCATGTCTGTGCGACACTATCTTAATTACAACAATTGAAACAGGACACTCTTCTTGGGTTTGGATTCTGTAAGCATGGAGAAAGTGAGCTGAGCCCTAGCATGCACTCATTAAATCCTTCATTCTCTGTTCTTGATTGTGGATGTCATGTGACTTTCTCAGCACTCTGGACTGCATTTGGAATTGTGAGCAAGAATAAGCCCTTCCTCCTTTAAATTGCTTTTGTCAGAGTAGCTTATCCCAGCAACAGGAAAACAAACTAACACGTGGTCCCACTGGAAATCACAGAACCCAAGTCAGTCTAGCAGCATGGAAGTCATGGATAGTTTTCTCTCTAGAGGTACCAGGCTTGCTTAGCAGTGTTTCTGGAGCCTTCCCATGCTCTTTGCCATTTCTGGCTCTCTTTCCTCCATCTTGCTACTTCTTTCTAAGGACCTTTGACTCTGGATTCAGTTCCTAATCACCCTTCTGGCCTGATCTGCTCTGATGTTGTGTTCCAAGACATCTGCTTGTAATCCCCAATACATACACACACTTCAGGCCAACCTCACACTATTTAACTCAACCCTGAGAATCCGACTCAACATTTAGCTTTGGAAAACTCACTTACGTGAGGCTTGGAAAAGGCTCAATGTGTAAGAGCCTTTATTCTTTTGCATCATGCCATAAAATTCTAACTCTGTCTCCTCCCAAACCTAATGCCTCCGAGAATGCAATCTACTTACCTGTATGTGTATATATGTTCTATGTCCAAACCTTATGCCCTCTAGCACCATAAGGAATAAAAATCTTGGTATATATTTTTTTTCTTAGTATCTTCTATACTGTCTTGGTAAATCATTTTGTTTATAGTAAGTAGTCAATAAATGAACAGAAAAGTCAATGATCTTATGTAGCATATGTGATTTTACTATAGGGGACCAAGAAAAAAGACAATAAATATATAAACCCAGTGGACAGAAGTAAGAGGGCTAGGGAGATGGATAAGCAGAAAAAAACACTGCCCTGAAGTTGTGAGGACCTGAGTTTGGATGCACCAGCACCTATGTAAAAGTTGGATGTGGCATATACCTGTAATCTAGTGCCAGGTAAGTAGAGATAGGGGGATTCCTGGGGTTTGTTAGCTGTGGTCACTTGAATGTAATTAGGCCCCATAAGTTCATTGGGAATGGTACTATTAGAAAGTGTGGCTTTGTTGGAATAGGTGTGGCCTTGTTGGAGAAGTGTGTCACTCTGGGTGTGGGCTTTGAGGTCCCATATACTCTCAAGCCATGCCCAGTGACTCAGACTGTTTCGTATTGACAGTGGGTCAAGATGCAGAACTCTCAGCTCCTTCTCCAGCACCATATCTGCCTGCACACCATGAGGCTGCACTGTGATGGTAATAGACTAAACCTGTGAAAATATAAGCCACTTCAATTAAATATTTTTCCTTTATAAGAGCTGCTGTGGTCATGGGGTCTCCTCACAGCAATAGAAACCCTAACTAAGATGACATTAGTGATCCAGTCTAAGTGAATCAATGACCTCCAGATTCAGTAAGAGACTGTTGGTGTGGAAAGTGCTTCTGTCTGTGTTGCTTTTTATTGATTAATGAATAAATCTGTTAGCCAGTGGTTTAGCAGAATAGAGCTAGGTGGGAAGACTAACCTGAATCCTGAGAGAATGAAGGCAGAGTCAGGGAGAAGCCATGGAGCCACCACCAGGGACAGTTGCTTGTACTGGAGCCCGCTGGAAATGTTGGTAGGCCACGATTTCGTGGTGATGCACAGATTAACAGAGATGGGTTAGTTTAAGATATAGGAGTAAGCAATATGCTTATGCTATTAGTCAAATAGTATTACAAATTATATAGTTCCTGTGTATTTATTGCTGGACCAGGCAAGACAGAAACATCCACCAACACTCTGTCTCAAACATTAACATAGAGAGCAATGAGGGAAGACACCTAACATAGACCTCTAACTTTCACATACACATGCATACATATACAGCTTCACACATACAGACAGGTACACACAAATGTATCTACATACACTACACAAAACATAAGATAATATTACATCTTCATAATTCAGATTTCTCTAATTCAAATGCTAATTTGGATCCTACTGTGTGCTGATTGTTTTTCAATCCAGCCCTCCCCCGGAGTGCACCTGATGATGTCTGAAAACATTTAGCTGTCAAAACTAGTCTTCAAGTTGGAGGAGGCAGAGTTCCTAGACTGAATGAGTGGACATCAGGAAGTTGACCATTCTACAACACACATTCCCAACAAAAAATTATGTGACCCAAAATTTCAATAGTGATCCCACAAAGGAACCTTGCCACAGAGGCCAAGTGAGAGCACACCTTTCCAACAAGAGTCTGCTAGAGAACTGAGCAGCCTAAAAAAGATCACATGTAGAATTCAAGTTTTTTTTTTTCAAATGCTTAGAGTCCCCTGATTTGCTTTCACCAACGAGTGGTCTTCATTATTGCTATTATTCTACTCTGTAATCACCCAGAATGCCTTGCTCATGTTATGAGTTCAACCAGTTGGTGAACTCAATTGCTCAAATGCTTTTCCTTCTTAGTGATGCTTTTGTCTATATTACAGGGTAGGAACCAAATCTAATTCCCTAGTCATAGGACAAATATTTACCACAAACAATAGCATTCCAACAGCTTGAATTCCTGACTGCCAAGGTGGCTGCTGTAAAAGAATTGTAAGTACAAATGCTCGGCTAGCATTTAAAGAGCCAATTGCTCATAAACCAGACAGCATATGCGCAAATTACTGCTTTCTTCACTTGACAACTGCTGTTTTTATCTTGACACAACCACTTAAAAATTATTTCTGACAAGAGTCTTAACAGCTTTAAATGAGCCTAATTAAAGGTAAGACATTTTTGCAAAAAAAGTATGTGAAATTATACAGTATTGCACAGTTTGTGTCTCAAATCAAGTTACTGAGTGCATTAGTAAATGACAAAAACACCTCCACTGACATATGGCCTCCTCTCAAAGGAAAGCATTTCTGATATTCTGGAACTTTCTAACTGCAAAGTTATAGGCACCAATAAATACTTCAGTTTGTCTGTAGTATATGCTCACTAGGCCCTCCAATATGACTCTAAATGTGTATGGTTAGACACTCTGCTGGGGCTCATAATGTCTCCCATGTTACCTAGCCCCTTATAAGAGCTCCTTCTATTGATTGGGCCAGAGCAATGATGATCATTTTCAGACAAGTGCATAACATAGGTTGATATAAAGTTTTGTCCATGAGGAAGTTCTGAGAGTCTAGCTTCCAGCTGGTTAAGTTCTCTTTTGCTGTTGGCATTCTCTCTTGCCCTCTACCATGGTGCAGCCATGTTGTCACCCACCCCGTGGAGATGTCAACCTAGCAAGGATCCAAAGTGCTCATAAAAAGCTAAACCTTCCTGTTACAAGTCACAGGGAGTGGAAGTCTGACCATAGACACATGAATGAGTCTGGAAGAAAACTCTTCTCAGACTAACCTTGAGATGAGTACAGCCCTATGAAAGTCCCAAAGCTGGAGGACCAGGCTTACAGAGTCTGAAATCATCAGTGCATCATCATTTTGAAATGCTACATTTGAAGGCAACTTATTGTGAACAACAGATAAATAATATGCCATGACATCTACCGCCAAATGTACCCTCTTCACTATGTAGAAGACCCAAGACCTCCATCCCTCCATGGACCTTTTTCTCATCCCACTATGCTCTTAAACTGGATCTGCATCTGCTCACCTACACACTGCTATTTCCCCATGACATCTATAGTTTTTAAAAGCATGTTTCTTTACATACTTTCATCTTGCCCCAAACCCAAGTGAATGAAATGAGAAACTTAATCCCAGCCATCTGGATCCAGAGCATTGGTGTCAAAATTCTCTCTTTCGTAGCCCTCATTGACAGGCTCACACATGGCCGCGTTTCCCTGAACCCAGACCTTGTCCTCCCACAAAGCCTCTCACATTCCTTCCTTCCTCCTTATTGCTTCCTTATGTAAGAACTATTGGAATTGTCTTTAAAATGTCACCCACCAGCCCCTTTTGTACATACAAAAACTGATTATGCCTCCCAGAACACCACTTTCCTCATTTTACATGAATTTTTTTGTCTAAAGACCTAGAGAATGTTCATTCATATTTAGAGAAATCCCCTTTGACCATGACATTCAATCTGACATTGCACCTGGCGTGCCAATTTCTATCCCTTTTGTGATCAGGGTCTTATGAGAACTTGACTTCTAAGGTTGAGAGTTTCCAATTCTTAGAGGAAAAAAAATAAAACAAAACAGCCAATTTGACAAAAATAAATCCATTGTGGCTGGTGTTGTGGCCTGGGTCCAGGAAATAGGCTGTGAGATGGAGATTGTTACCCTGGGAGAAGATCTTTGCATAGTCCTTTGAGACTGGCAGTGCTGGAGGTTGGAAGGGCAGAGGGGGATGTTAATAGAGGGTGCAGTTACAATAAAGGCCTCAGCCCTCGCCAAAATATCATCTTTATTTCAAAGAGCCAGAAACTGGAAATTTTCCAAACATCCATCAGCAAAATAAATTGTGGTATATTCAGGCAAGGAGTACTATGAAAGTATATATGTGGTTTAAAAAAAGAAAGAACAGAATACTTCTAAGATTTACAATGTGGATGACTTTCACAGATACAAGAATGAACAAAAGAAATCAGATAGCAAAGAATAATTAGTGTATAAATCTACCTGAAGTTTGGGTACTGGAAAACTAATGAATGTATGGCCAGAGCAGTCAGCACAGTGGCTTCTTGACGCTCTTCCAATCAATAGGGGTTATTGAGTAGAAAAAAAATGGAGGAACTTTCGAACTATTATACATCTTTATTTTGGTGGGGACTATATATATATATACACGTAGATAAGTAAACACCAACTCTACATCAAAGACTATGCACCATAATATGTGTGCAGATTAGAACTCGATAAGAGAAAGAATTCTTTCTCCTAAACAAAGCAGCACCTTTCAAATGAAAGTGCCCTTATTCCTTGGCCACCCAGATAAAACTGAAGCCAACTTGAAGAAATAATTTTCACAACTACATAGCTATACACACCTTTGCCTGTAAACTATTGGCTGTGTGTCAATGCAGCAAGAAAATGCCAGTATGTTGACACTAATAATCTTTGGCCTCTTGGATTGCATGTAATTCTCTCTCTCTCTCTCTCTCTCTCTCTCTCTCTCTCTCTCTCTCTCTCTCTCTTTCTCAAATGAGCATTGATTGCTTTTGTGCAAGGACAGGAGTGATTGTTTTATTTAACTGTATTGTAATTCACTGAAAATGGGCTATAAGAGAAAGGCGTAGTGAAAGTAGGGCTATAAACACTGTAATTGATTAGGTCATGCCAAACAGCCTTGTAAAAGAACCTGTCTTTTTCAGAACCAACATGAAAGAGATGAATATAAAAAGTCTATGGGGGAAAAGATGCCACCTTAAAATTAAACTGAAAAAGACCCAGGCTGGAGTTCTGATACATTCAAAATGAGCATACCTAATTTGAAAGAATGCAGCCTAACTGTTGACAACCCATCAGAGATTTCTGGCAAGCAGCAGGCAGCAACAGAGGGGCTGCCCCTGCAGTGTGGCTCAATTTTAGACAAGGTCAAAAGAAAGCGCAGTCGGCTCACACTGATGGGTTCTTCCCAGGGCGATGCCATGGTCGATGCCCAGGGTACAGGCTAGAGTGGGGCACAGCAAGAAAGATTCTCAATAACTTTCAAATGCCATAGGAACTGAGTGTCAGCTATGCGGTCTGGGAATACCCAGGATAAGCCACAGTGGCAGATAAATGGGAACAGGTGTGCATGTGTCAGGTTCTACAGGCTTCTGGATGTTCCAACGTGGTGTCTATCGACATAGATGAAGGTGAGGAGGCTCCTCCCAGGGTCCCTGTGGAGAAACATCATGCTCTTTGCCAGAGCAACTCAAGACAATAACCTCCAGGGGAATCAGAAGACGTTCAACACTTGCTCATGTCTCTTAACACAGAGAAAGTCAAGAGAATTTTTTTTAAATAGGAGGAGGAAGATTTCTTCTCTCACAAAGAACATTGGAGGTGCAGATAAGGAAATGTACTTAAAGGCTGGAAAAATAGCTCAGTGACAGGGCACTTGCCAAGCCTGAGTAAGGTACTAGGTCCAAAGTCCCAAATCATTTTTTTTTAAAAAGTGTTTAACTCATTTATCACATAGCACAAGAAAAACAATAAAAACAATAACAAGGGGGAAGAAACAGAAGCATGTGTTGGCTAAGAAAGATGTTGTCAGCAAATATGAAAGAAAAAATCACCTGTTATTAAAATACTAATCCTAGCTGCAGGATCCCCCAGCTGCAGGATCATGGGTAATGTCTTCCTCTGTGCACACCAGCCTCTACTGTATAAAGGAAAACTGAAATGCCTGTCTTGTAGACCAGTGGTTCTCAACCTTCCTAATGCTGTACCCTTTAATACAGTACCTTATGCTGTAGTGACTCCCAATCAAAATTATTTTTGTTGCTACTTCATAACTGTAATTTTGATACTGTTATGAATCATAATATAAGTATCTGATATGCAGTATATCTGATATGTGACACCTATGAAAGGGTCTTTCACCTCCAAAGGGTCATGGTTCATAGGTTGAGAACCATCATTGTTGGCCACGGTGAGAAGCAAATGTGAGCACATTGCACACAGTGCAGTGCCTAGCAACAAGCAGTCAGTGTTGCGTGCCATGTGACATGTTCTACCGCCATAGCTACCCTCAGCTGATGCTTTTCATGAATATACTGGTTTCTTAATTTAAACACAGAGTCAATGTTTCTTTTTTAAAATATACATGACAAGGGTTAGGCCAAAACTACTGGGACAAGAGAGTCAGACTAAATAAAGCTGGTTGAGTACACAGAAAATCCAGAAGCAAGGACCAAAGCTAAGACAGCACAATATAAAATCAGCTCACCTGATTTTCCCCATTGTATAACCATCCAAATCCTAGCTGTGGTCAGATCTGGTACAGTCTACTTGTCTAAGTACTAACACAGGAGAAGATGTGGGTGTGTCCTTTAGTCATTAAATGTCACAGAAAATGAGAGAGCCTGTAATCTATAAGGTCATCTGTAAAGTATGAAATTGATAATAAAAGATACAGAGCCACTCACCACTCCTCACTTAGAAGCTGGTAATGACTCCACAATAAATCTGTCTGGGGTTGTCATGGGTCTGCTAACAGGCTTGCTACTTTTTGCTTAGGCATTTGCTAGAAATCCAGACTGTGGCATCAGGCTACCCATTCCAGATCCAGTGCCAGGATTTGCTACATGCATACATGCATGTCAGATGCCTTCCTTGGTCACTCTTCATCTTGTTTTCTTTGTCTTTTATATAATTAAAAATATCTGGTGCCTTTATAAGTGTGTGCTGTATTTTCATCCTTTCTACCTCTCCTCCACCCTGCACCTCTTCCCAGCTCCTTCTCAAATCCATGACCTCTTCTTTCGTCTTTTTTGTTGGTGTGTGTGTGTGTGTGTGTGTGTGTGTGTGTGTGTGTGTGTGTGTGTGCGTGTAGCACCATCTGCTGCATCCATTTAGTGTATTTAGAGCTGAGCACATAGGACTGGATAACGTTATCAGGAGGCTTATCGTTGGAGAAGATTGACCATCTTTTTTCTTATTAATTACCTGTGGCTCTTTATCTAAGGTTGGAGTCTTGGAATTTTTCCACCATCCACATTGGACTGTCAAGTAGTGTTGTCACTGTACAGGTCTGGTTTGTGTGACAATATTCCTGAGACTTCATGGGTGTTGCTTCCTCCTCACATACGGAAGACATTATCTGATAGCAGGTGTCACGGTAGTCTGGTTCTGTTTGGCCCCTATTCTGCAACTTTTCCTGAGCTGTAGGTGTACGGGTTGCATTGTAGATATAGCAAATGAAGCTGTATATGCCAGGGCCAGTTGTTTTCTGTATTTTGATTGGCTGAGGCGTTTTATAATGATCTCCTGCTGCTGCAAATATAAGTTCCTTCAATAAGCGCCGAGAACTACACTTATCTGTGCATATGTGGAGAAGAATTCAGAATGCAATTAGAAATTATGCTGGTAAGGAAAGCATCACTAACAGGTTCTCTTCTAGGGACTATGACCTCACTAGCTATGGGTAGTTGCTAAGCTTACAGTACCACATGTGAATTTCCTCCTGTTGAGGGAGAGGGGCCCTTAAGTTAAATTAAGTGTAGCCTTATAAATATCTTACCTTGATTGCCTTTGTTGTTGGTGGTGGTGTTCATAAGGTTTACAACTGGACATACACATTGGTTGCTTTTTTCCCTCGGCTGTTTGCACACCCAGTGCTATGAGAGCTAGTCCTCAGAAGGAGACTTCTTCCACGTCCTGGGTCCTAAGTGTGTGTGTTGTTAGCATAGGGTCTTACTTCCAAGTACAGTGGGCAAACAAGGTAACGGCAATAATCTGTGTTATTTGGGGAGTCTCTTTGACTCCCCTGCCCAACAACTCAAGGGGAGGTGTCCCATGCCTGGACCTGGGGTTTTGGTTAGATGTAGTCTACGGCTCTTGGGGGTGGGCATTATCATCCCAAATGACATAGCATCATTCAAGCTCTCTCCATGTTTTTTCTATATAGAGAGATAAATAGAGATGTAAACACAGAGAAATATTGTAAAATGTTTCCCCATGACTTTTCCAAATATCTCTAGTGTTATTTATCACTCCTCCCTCCCTCTCTCTCAGGGTGCCCTCCCCTCTTCCCATTCCTCATGGAAATCCCCTCAATTTCCTGCCCACAGAACCTGTCTCTAGAACTCCTTCTCTACCCTCTGTGATAGCTTTTTACCTTACTGGCTTCTGGAGCTGGTCCAGGTCACATGCTCACACCTAAAGATTCAGAGCGAGGATCCACAGAGAAGGAAGAACATGGGGCATGTTTTTCCAGGTCTGAGTCACCTCACTCAGTAGAATATTTTCCAATCCCATCCATTTACCTATAAATACCATGATTTCATTTTTCTTTGCAGCTGAATAGAATTCTATTGCAAATCTGCACTATAATTTTGTTATATGGGAACAGTTGAGGTGGGGGTCTTTCATCAGACTTGGGGCTCACAAATTGGCCAGACTGATTGGCCAGAGAGCATACAACAATCCTGTCTCTGCATCCCAAACTGGAATTACAGGCACATGTAACTATGAACAGCTTTAAATATGGGCACTGGAAATCCAAACCCAGGTCTTCACGCTCACAACTTTACCTGTTGAGCCAACTCTAAAGCCCAAGCTATTTTTCATTGTTTGTGGGTGTGTTTATGTATGTACACATGTATGCAGGTACACATTCATGTGCATATTCATGCATGTGAAAACCAGAGGAAAATCTTCCAATCATTCTTCGTGCACAGTTCATCTTGGTTTTTGAGATAAGATCTCTCACTGGCCAGGAATTTTTCAAGTAGGGTAGGTTGGCTGACCAGCAAGCCCCAAGCATTCACCGGCCTCCATCTCCCTAGTTCTGGAAATATATACATATATATCATATGCAATACATATACAATAAAAGCATATATCACCATACCTGGCTTTTTGCTTGAGTTACACTGGTCAAGCTTGGATCTTGAAGCTCAAGCTTTCACTGCAAATACTTTACATACTGAGCTTTCTCCACAGCCCCTCAAGTTAATTTTGTAAGATAACTATTGGTGTATTGATTTATTTTTAATTTATAGTCACTTTGGCAAGGTAAAAAGAAACATAAAAAAGGAGAAATACAAATAAAAATGAAAAAAAATTTCTGTGTTCCAATCTCTCAAAGTCATCAGCTGTTAGCATTCACAGGCAGCTTGTTCAGACCTCTATTTAGAGACGCAATTTCTGATGAATGTCAAAGGGGACACCACATTTTAAACTCCTTTCCACCTAACCATTAAATTTGGGAGGAAGCTGCCTATTTTTTTTCTAACCCCTTTTCGTGGGGGAAAAAATTGTCATTGGAAATTCTTCTAAAACATCATTGTACACAATGCAGACTATTGCCTTGCACCAAAGTATTTAAGCATTCCCAGTTACTGACTATTTAGAAAGATTTAAGATCATCCTATTTTCCAAACAGCTGACCATCTTTCTGTGGATCTACAAGTTTTTCCTTAAGGTAAATTTCTACTAGTAGACTATCTGAAATCCAAAAAGACTTAACAGTATTTAATATTTTGCTCTGTTTGACAAAATTTAATTAAAATTACATAGTTTCTTCCCAAATCTCCTCTCAGATTCTGGGTGAGATGTTTCTTTGATTCTCTGAAGATTGGGTTTTAATCAAGCCCATTATGAGGCATATAATCTCTTCTGGGAAGCAACAAGAAATCTCAACATACATCCTGATTAAAAATAATAATAAAAGAAGAAGAAATCTATTTATTTTGCCTATAAGCTGGAATTTGAGTATGAGGAAATACAAAGGCCACAAAATTTACGTGCAGTGGCTGGCCATGGCATCCTTAGATGGTGTCTTCCACTTGAAACTCAATGGTGTGTATGTCTCTCAGTTTAGTAAGTAGATGCTCAGCTAGAGTGGAGAGCCTTCAACTCACCTTTTAGCTCTCTCTACTTTCCCTTCTAGATTTTTGGACTACATTACTTTCTTCATTGTCAAGATATAGAGAAAATAAAATAACAACCCTTGAAATTCCCAAATCACAAATCATTCTCACACTAGAGCATGAGTCAAGTTTCCTCCAGTGCCTCTTGCTTGCAATAAGACAAACCTCGAGGCTGCACAGTAGTAGGCCAGCCTCGGGAGATGGGGTCCCTGCCAGCTCTTCACCTGTGCACATGCTTCTTTTTCCTGGACCTCTCAAACCATAACCACACTAGACATTAAGTCACTAAACTCTCCAAGCATCTTCTGATGTGAATACATTCATGAACTCTGCGCTCTGCAGGGATGTCTTTAGGTTTTTCCAGCCATTCAGATAATGATTTAAATACAACTTGTTCATAGGCCTTCCCTGCCCACTTTATTCTGTATTACCTGTCACTCACCCTTACATCACCTAATTTATGTCTCTGTAGGGTACTTGCTATTCTCTAATCTTATATAACATCAAAATCTTTAGATTATTTCACTCCTTGCTCTGTACACTTGGAACCCAATGCCCAGCACACAATAGGTACTCAAAATGTGCTTGCTGCGGCCTGCTGAAGGTTGTCAGCAAAACCTAAGTCCCAGAGAAGGAGAGGGGAATGTGGTGATGAAAACAGGATGGACCTCTGCAGAAGTCATGCATGTTACACAGTTGACCTAAGACAGGAAGTGTGAAAAGATCTAGAGACACTGGATGGGGAAGAGAAATCTAGGGAGTTTTCTTTTGGTTATCAAAAAGAGAAGAGATGGGAAAAGAGAAATAAGAAGCTGGAAAGAAAAAAGAAAAGGAAGGGAAGAAGGACGGGAGGCAAAGCAGAGGGAAGGATAAGAAGTGAATTTAGGATGGTTTTTTTTTTTGAGTTTCATGTTAAGATCTAGAAGGCACAGATGCTGGCTCAAACAAGGTAAAGCTATGTAGGCCAAGCAGCCAAGTCTCAAGGAGGGCTATATACTGAGCCTGTAGAATTAGCAAAGTAGATTATTTTCCAAATAGAAAGATAAGGAAAAGAAAATTGAGCAGGGCCTGAGTGGCATCAAGGAGAAAAGAAAGCACAAAGTATTTCAACACAGTGGCAAGTAGATCTGTGGCTGTTGTGAAGGACTAGAGAGAGCTACAGAGGCACTCGGATGGTCAGGACTCCTGTGTCTAACACGCACACTCCTCACAAGTGCCAGAACACTTAGGGGAATGCAAATCAAAACTGTCTTGAGATTTTATCTTTCCCCAGTCAGAAAGGCCAAGATGGAGAAAACAGCTGACAGCTAATGCTGGCAGGGATGTGGGGAGAGGAACCTTCATTCACTGTTGGTAGGATTACAAACTGGTGCAGCCAGCAT
>JAQHUG010000047.1:9164329-9175142 GCA_028555095.1 Dicrostonyx torquatus
CATCGTGGTGGATGTTCCATGTATAATATTCCACTTACCAATCGTCAATTAATGCAATCTACTTACTTGTTATGTGTAACGCTGCTATTAACATTCATGTACAATTGCCTCATTCCCATAGATATGTGCCTAGGAGAATTACTAGGACTGACTTGTGATAAACTTAACATTGTGAGAGCCTGTCTGTTTTCAAACCACCTCCCCAGTTTTACAGTCTTACAAGCAAGGGCTTCACATCTGTGTCAGCCCTTATTATTCCTATCATTTTGTTACAGTCTTCCTAGTAGATGGGAAGTGATAGCTCTGTGATCACTCACTGTATCTTTGATTTGCATTCTCTAATGACTAATAATATTCAGTGTATTTGAGTGGGCCTATTATCTGTCCTATTCTACAATCTATTCTTAACCCACAAGCAGAATTCAGAATCTCCAACCTATAATATTGTCTCAATATTTCCCTACAAAAGCTTTTAAATGTCGTCTGTATATACTGAAATTGAAATCCAAATCCCCTTCTCCATACGGGGCCTCACAAGCTACAACCTCCAGCTATTTTACTAATTGGCATGCATGGCAGTCTCTGTCTTAGTTACTTGTCTATTGCAAAAGAAAGTGTTTAATTGAGCTTACAGTTTCAGTGGGTTTGGGTTCATAGTGGCAGAGCAAAGGCAAGGCAGCAGGAACAGCTGAGATCTCACATCTTAATCCCTATTGGAAGGCAGAAAGGGCACATTGGGAATAATGTGTGTCTTTTGAGACCTTGAACCCAGTGACACACCTGCTCCAATAAGGCCACACACCTCCCGTCATCACTCTTAAATAGTTCCATCTTCTGAGGGTTGACTTTCAAACACATGGACCTATGAGGGTTACTCTCATTCACATCACTAGTGATCCACACTCGTAACCGGTCCCATAATGTCTGTCTGTCCTCTAGGAATCCTGGTGCCTGTGAGCAGTCTATGAGAAGCAAGCCAGTAAGCAGAATTCCTCCATGGCCTCTGCTTCAGTTCCTGTCTCTAGTTTCCTGCCTTGAGTGCCTGCCCTGCCTCCTTCAATAATAGACTATGACATGGAAAGGTAAGCACCTTAACCCTTTCCTCACCAGTTTGCTTATAGTCGCAGTGGTTGAGCATACCGACAGGAACTCTAAGACACTAGAGGGTCTGGAGATGAGGGTGTAACAAAAGCCAACATCGTTATTGTTAGTTCGACTCAGTCCCCATCTCCGAAGTGTGCTTTCTGTTGCTGTGCTGTCTCAGCCAGTATAACTCACACCTGTGTGCCGTTCATTCGTCACTCAGTAATACTGAATGTTAGAGTCAGTAAAGCAAGTTGGGCAACAGACCCATTATCATCATACAGATGCATGGTGCAGGTTGACTCTTTTAGCGACGTGTGTGCTCCAAGCAAATGAAAGTACAAGTAAATCAGAGTCAGTGTCTCTACAAGTGCGTGGACAGTGACTCTTGCCCGTAGGAAAAAAGTCAGACAGTAGTGGCATCTTTAAGGCAGATCTTTGAGTTTGAGTTCAGTCTGATCCACAGAGTGAGTTCCATGACAGCCAGGACTACACAGAGAAACCCTATCTCAGAATACTCACATACATGCATACATACATACATACATACATACATACACACATACATACATAAAAGTCCCTTTGAATTGTGCTGTAAAGTCAGCAGTTCTATAGAGTCTGAGCTCACTATTACCATACTCAAAGAAGTTTGTTCAAATTAGTTAGAAGTGAATAAATAAATAAATTATCCATTTTTTGTTATTGGAAATGAAAAGTGAGCCACTTGATGGCTTGTGACCTTCTCCATTGAAAACAATGTTCTTCCCATTCGTTTTCTTTTTTATTATTTTTAATCATGTATGGGGGCATGGTTTGTGCAGTTAAGTGCTAGTGCCCATGAATATGGCCTCTGACCCCATGGAGCTGGAGTTCCAGGTTGTGAGTCATTCATCATGGGTGCTGGGAATTGAACTCAGGTCCTCTGCAAAAACAGTATATGCTCTTGAGCACTGATCCATTGCCTCAGAAGATGGATTTCTTCCTGAAGTCAACCTTCCCCACTCCCAGGATCCTGCATCTCCCTTTCCCTCCCCACTCCCAGGATCCTGCATCTCCCTTTCCCTCCCCACTCCCAGCATCCTGCAGCTCCCTTTCCCTCCCCACTCCCAGCATCCTGCAGCTCCCTTTCCCTCCCCACTCCCAGCATCCTGCATCTCCCTTTCCCTCCCCACTCCCAGAATCCTGCAGCTCCCTTTCCCATCCCACTCTTAGCAGCCTGTAGCATCCTTCTGCCTTCCCCTGACAATCCATGCCTTTTCCAATTCAGTTCCTCTTGTCTCCATTGAGCTCTAAGGAATGGTGATCTGGGTTTAAAACATCTTTTAAATGTCTCTTAAAGGAAGCTACAAGCACTTATGTGCCAGGACTTGTCCTCACCTGACCCGTGTCCTTCTAGCCCCTGAGAGTCATAAAGTAGAAAAAGAACTCTTAAACCCCTCATATTCTCCATTCTTTGGGATATGAAAAATGTTAATGTCTTTTTCCTGGAACATTTTAATTTCTCATTGATAAATAATAATTGGTCTTGACTTAAGTTATCATCCCCCCCCCAAAAAAAATCCCTTTCCTTCCCCCTGTGCTCACCCATGAGCACTCTGTGGTAGTCTCAAAATACTTACAAAACAAAAATAATTAAGTAATTATAATCCATCATCATCTTGGCCTTATTGATCCCTCACTGGGTAGTGACACGGTCTAATGTTCTCTACCATTGGAATTCTGGCACGCAGCTCTGCCTGGCACACCGTGCCTGGGAAATGGGATTGCTCCTTTTACCTGTCACTTTTGAAAACCTTTGCACTGCATCATGTTTCTTGAGTTCTAATTCAGTGTGGACAGAGTTTGAAATGAAACATAGTCAAACAGAGGGCAGTGTCATCCCTGAATGACCAAGATGCAGTGGGGTTGTCACTCCTACATAATAATCCATCTCACAGATCTCCTCCCGTCACACAGCCAGAAAGAAATCTAGGGATCATTCTTGACATCTGCTCTGCCGCCCTCACCCTCAAGTCCAATCTATTACTAGGACTATCAATTTTCTTCTCAGCTTCCTGGCTCTGCCAACTTGGTCTACCCATCTCAAGTCTCTATTTTCATCCAAAGCCACTATCTTCCTTCTTAGCACACTGAGCCTTTTGCCTCCAGATATCAATTTTCCACTTAGTGTCCAGAAATGTCCTTGTGAAACATCTCCCCTGACACAGCGTTGCCTTCTCAAACCTGTCATTGCTTCCCCATGAACTTTAAAATAAGAACAAAAGCCTTAATTGATTTATAGGCCCTCAAAGAGGTGTCTACTAAACACCTCATCTATTATGTTATGCACACACAACACACACACATTTACATACACACCATGTGCATGTGTTTGTGCTTCTGTGCATGCCTTTGTGTGTGTGTCCAGTAGTTATAACTGACCTTTGGTCATGCAAGGCCAGTGGTGTCCCATTCTTCCTTCCACTTGCTGAGTCCTCCATCTGTAGTTTCTTCCTCCACCCTGTCACCACTGACCCTGCAGGTGCTTCAGAACCTACTGGGGAGACTCTTCTTGACTGTATTCCTTCTTTTATTCCATAACATGTACTTCTTTTGTAGGACTCAAATATGTTTGTGCGTGTACCTAATCACATAGTCTCCCAGTAAGTCTGAATAATGTCTTGTCTTTTGCATCAGAACCAAATTCCCTAGCAGCAGAACTTTTTGTTGGTATTACATCCTAAGCATTTAACATGGAGGCTAGGATATGGAAGGCAGATATAAATTTTTGTTAATGAATAGATGGATGGAGGGGTGGATGGATGGATGTATGTACGGATGGATGTATGCACGGATGGATGGATGGATGGATGGATGGATGATGCATGCATGTATACATGGGTGGGTGGGCAGATACAATGGATGCATGTATGGATGTATAAATGGCCTGGAGTATGTCCAGTTATTTTTTCTTCTAAGTGAGACTCTATAAAGTTGACACGAGAACCAAGCAGGCGATATAAGTGTATGAACTATAGTGAAGTCTATAGATAAGAGGGTGGAGTCCCAGAAATCAGTTTTCTTGAATCTCTAGGTTGATCAAGACACACATATGCCCATATTTTGACAATTTTTAATTTCCACTCTTGAGGAAACTATCTCCAGGAACTCCATGCCTAAACCCCTTTGAAAGGCCACTCTCAGAGCAGAAGGTGGGCCTGGCAGCTGAGAGGGGGCCACATGTCTTTCTCCAGGCGTCTCTGCTCATGGACAATTAGTTCTGTTCACAGGGTGAAAACAGAAGTCCAAGGCCATGGAAGAGGGGCTTCCCAGAACATGGGAACCAGACTTTGCCGAGCCTCATCCAGTTAGTCTGACTTACTTCATAAAGCTTAAATGAAGAAAAAAGGCAAAAAAAAGTAAACCTGTGGTGTGACTCTAGCATCTCATTTGTTCAGGCAAGAGAAAGAACTTAAAAGTTTGTAATGAAGCTATGGCCTACGAACATAGGAACATTTCCCAGGAGCGAAGAAACAGTGGCTTTGAAACTCTGCCTTTTATCTTCATGGGAAAAGCAAGGACTTACGAACTGAAATAAGTTAAATTCTCTGTGGTAAACTCACAGATCATGGCTACTGCTTCCTGGAACCTCAGCCTTGTTTGCTGCTCTGACAAACGTTGAGATGAAAGGACAGTCATGCATCACTGTATGTTCCGCCTTTCCCTGGGACCTGGCTGTGTTCCTGCCACAAAGAATCTGTTTTCCTGAACTGGAAACCTCCTGATACTCATTTTCCTTCTTCATAAATCTAAATTTTCACTGCATCTTATCTGAGAGGCACAACAGACGGGCGACAAACCAAGAGAAACGAAACAGGAAAGAAGAAAAAGGCAAAGTATTGGGCGACAACTCTGCAAAAGGTGAGTGTGCAGTGGGAGGGGTGTCCCCAAAGAAACATCTGACAACTGACTTTAAATGGGGGTGACATTTTCTCACTAAAACCACAAAAACAATGACATTTACCTTTAGTCACTTGGCATTATAACAATTGCATTTCCTTGTTCTGCACTAAATATTTCTTCCTACTACTCTTCAGATTCTTTCTCATGATAAAGGGAAGTGCGCACACCTTTGTGCATCCATGCATGGGTGTGTGCATACAAATGCCTGTGTGCACGTGATACTCACACATGTTCATGGAGAGGTGCCCCTGCACCTGAGTGCCAAGGCCAAATGAGGGACCCAGGTGTTCTGCTCTATTATTCTCTGTATTGCTTTGAGACAGAACGTCTTACTGAATTACCTTTGAGCTAGATGAACTGGCCAGCAAAATCTGGGGACCCATCTGCTTCTGTAACTGGGATTACAGATGTATGACTACAACAAGCTTTTTACTTAGGTTCTGGGAATGTTCATACTTGGATGGTAAGTACTTTATGGCTGAACCATCTCCTCAGCCCCAAAGGAGCACATTTCAGTAATGTCCAACCTGAAAACTCCCATGTTTGTTGACCCAACACTGCGTTTTACTCCAGAACTAGGTGAGAAATTCTTTTTTTATAAATTTATTATTTATTTTATGGCCCCACCACAGTTTTACATGCTTGAGAAGAATCTTGCCTCTTATGAGAAAAGCAACTGATAACATTTGGTTTTCAGTCAAAATAAACTAAAATATTTGCCTCAAAACAATCTCTAAGACATAAGTTTGCATTAAACTTCCAAGAACATTCAGATCACATTTGGGTCTGTGGTGTTGATTTTTAGGAGGATTCGTTGCTCTTATGGTAAAAGTATCTTTGATTACAGCTAAATGAAATTTGCTAAGTCTTGCTTTGTTGTGGTTACAGAAGAAGAGCTTGCAGAATTAACAGCAAGAAATAAGTCAGTAAAGGTGGAACTCAAACCCTAGGATGAACAAATCAGGACAGCTGGTCTATGCAGTTCCTTCTCTCTCCTCTCAGAGTGTTGACTATAGTCGCTTCCCTGGACTGTCTTTGCTGCTTTTTTCATTGCTTCCACAGAACACCTGACAGAAGTAACTTTTTTGTTGTTTTTTTTTTTTTTTTTTTTTTTTTGGTTTTTCGAGACAGGGTTTCTCTGTAGCTTTGGAGCCTGTCCTGGAACTAGCTCTTGTAGACCAGGGTGGTCTCTAAGTCACAAAGATCCGCCTGCCTCTGCCTCCCGAGTGCTGGGATTAAAGGTGTGTGCCACCACCGCCCAGCTTGACAGAAGTAACTTTTAATAGAAAGAGGCTTTATGTTGACTCGTGTTTTCAGACATACATTGTGGTGGATAAGGCATGGCAACTGGAGGTAGCTCAGTCTGTGTTGGTAGAAATGTAGTAAGGTGGCTGCTTACATCTTAGTGGGTAAGGTTGCCAAAAGAACAGAAAGCAGGGCTGAACTATAACCCTACTGACTCACTGCCACTAACCAGGACACACAATCTCCCAAAGTGGTTCCACTACCTTTGAACCAAGTATTTAAAATGCAAACTCTGGGAGCCATTTTGCATCCAAGCCATAATAAGGACCCAGGCCACCACCAGTACACTTCAGCTCCTGTGCCAGGGGATTACAGATGTTCTTTTGTAGGAGGAGAGAACCACTTATTTGTCCTGGTAACCCAGAACCGAAATAATCACACAGAAACTATTTTATATAAATCACTTTTTGGCTCATTAGCTCTAGCTTCTTATTGGCTAACTCTTATATTAATTTAACCCATTTCTATTAATCTGTATATTGCCATGTGGCAGTGGCTTACCAGCAAAGATTTGGCATGTCTTACTCTGGCAGTTTCCTGACTCTGCCCTTTTTTCTCCCAGCATTCAGTTCATTCCTCCCCGCCTACCTAAGTTTTGCCCTATCAACAGGCCAAGGCAGTTTCTTTATTAACCAATGAAAGCAACACATAGACAGAAGGACCTCCTACACCATTCTCTTTCCAGATGGAGCCAAACTTGCTCAGCATGAGTCACCTGATCCATCCCAGGTCACTCAGTTTTGGATAGGAAAGTAATTTTTCATAAAATAGTCTGATAGAACACATGAAATTATATATATATATATATATTATGTATTTTTCCTTATGAATTGTCATAAAAAGTTCACAACTAAGAAACAAGTGGACAGGTGTTCATTGTGCAGTTTGCGGTGGAAAAACACTGGATGTTCACTGCTGGGAAAAGAAAATCAGTGCCTAGTAGATGCCATTACTGGTTAGCATGCAGTATTTGATGTGCATTGCTTCGTGCAGCCCTGTGGACCAGGGTGGTTGAGCAACTGACTTTGCCACATACTAACAAGGTTCAAATGCTCAGCCTAGAAGTCCTAAAGTGAAGGACTTCAGCTGTATGCTCAACTGTCCTTTATTATAGCATCCTGTGAAGAGGTACTCTAGATCCAAAGTATAGTTGGATTCAATTAAAAAAGAGCTGGTTTCAAGAAGGCTCCATATCGGTTACAGGGTTAGTGAGAGTCCTTGCAAGCAAGAGCCAAAACGTGTGTGCTAGGGTACTAGCTACTCAGACCAGTTGCATGTTCATTCTGGTCAGACCGATAAACTTTTGGGATGAACAGGAGCTCAATGAAGCACATCAGTCAGAACCCTAAAGGACACCTACCCTATGTCTACCTATTTGGAAAAGAATTTCAGGTATGAAGCTAACATTCTGTTAGTCAATGACAATCTTAAATACTTAGTGGGGGTGGTGGGAACACAAGAATAGTAAGGAATCTATAAGACTGTTGAAGTCCAGGGATGTGGATCTGTTCCACCTTGACCAAAGGTCAGAGAATCCAGGCCCATTCTTGCTCCTTCAAGGTTATGACAGGAGGTTTGACTCAGGGTGTGGCTGCCTACAGGATGCTTGGCCTAAGATGTGGTTGTTGCACGTGCTGCCTAAACAACAGAATACTTAACTCGGGATATAGTTGCTAGATGTTTTGGGTAATAAAGAGGTAATTACTTTGTTTGTTAGAAGTCTTGCCTACTTCCCCCCTTTTGGACTGTGGTATATAAAGCATATGGAAAACAAACACGGGCAAATTCAGTATTCACTGGGATGCCTTCCTGACTCTCTTCTGTGTCTCTGTCTTTTTCTTTTGTGTCTCTGTTTTTTCTACCTAAAACTTCTAATCCACATGCCCCTATCCTGGAACATACAAACCCATCGAGGATGGACCTTGACAGATGTCACCCCAACGTAGTACCCCAACCTCAAACAAGACCCCACACACACATAAGTGAGTGTGAACAATGTGCAAAAATAAAGAGTTGGTGTTGCTAAAATTGTACAAAAGAGGAACATTTCCTGGCCTGATGATAATATGTCAACAAATTAAAAGAAAAAAATAATAAAAGCAATTCTGACACTGACTCAAGACCAACAATAGTTGTGTGCATATGTGTGTTCATGTGTGTGCCAGTGTCCAAGTATGTACAGGTGCATGAAGTTCAAAAGACAACCTCGAATGTCATTCATCAGGTATCACCCACCTTTTTATTCTCCATCCACCTTTTTTTCTTTTTTGTTTAGAGAGAGTGTCTTAATAGACTGGAGCTCATCGAGCAGGCTCCTGGGGTCTGCCTGTCACTGGCTCCCTACAGCTTGAATTGCAAGAATTTTTTTTTGATATAAAACAGGGGTCTAACTCTGGTTTTCTGGCAAACAAGGCAAGCACTTTACCAACTGTCCACAATAATATTTAAGTAAGTAAATAAAAAATTAAGGAGGGTGAAGTTTCAGAAGGGCTAGGAAGACAGTTTCAAAAATGCATATGAAGACTGGTCAGCGGTCATCTGTAGAAACATTAAACTGTGATTCCGGAGCGGGGATGAAGGTTGTTCAGAGTAAAGCCAGGATGACCTTTCACTGAGCGATTTCTTTGCCACAGGTACATTGATACTTACTAAAGACTCTTCTTCCCTTGGAAGGTGATGATGATCAAATACCTCCTTGATATCAAAACTCCTATAAATTACAGCTCAGCGATACAATATTCCATCATTTTCAAGAACAATCTTATGTATGAGGATTAAGTATTTGCAGAGAAAGTGTGTCGGGGGGGCACATGACAAATACGTCCATAAATCAGAGGAGCTTAGAAATGTATCTGAAGGTGCACGTCACTTTAGATTTCTTAAAGGACCAAACACGATCTGTATCCAATTCAATTCTCATCATATCTGCTTGGTTTTTCCTTTTTTCAGAAAGATGTGAAGTTAGTCAAAGGTGGATCAACACAGAGAAGCATCCTTAACTAATGTGGAACAAGGCCGGCTTCTCATGTTAGAGGACAATCGCATACAAAGTTTGAAGGATGAACTTTTAGTTATACACCAACTTATATTTTCAACTTTCAACTAGTATAAACAGACCAGGGTTGCCAGAAGGTGATTTTCTGGGAGAAAAACACGAGCTGGAGGAACAGCTGAGACAGGGTCATTCTTTGCCCTGGAAGTCTGCAGAGACTCAGGAACAGAGAAGATTAGATCTGGCTGAAGCCAGGCACCCAGCTACTAAGAGACACGCAGAAGGTCATCAGTGTAATGATACACAGTGTAGTGCTGACCCCATCTTGTGTCTTAGGTTCCATAGTTTACAGTTTGGCCTTTATCTGATCTGTGGGGATGCATTGAGAACCATTAGTTCACAAAGAAGGCTTCAATGCTTTAGTTCTAAGGTTTTTATAGTCCACCTCGAGAGTTCTTGCCAATGTCCTTCTGTTTATAAAATAGCTCTATACTCAAGAACATGGCTGAACAGAGACAACCCTGGGGAGTGAGTAGCATCTGGCTTGTTTATTCATTTGTGTTTTAATTCCAGCCCTGTCTGTCTTTCCTGCCCATGCTGCTGCATTATTAACCTTCCAATCACTAGTGAGCTGGACACACGCCCACACCCAGCATCACCAGTTCTTCCTCTCGTCCTCCTCTGACTGGGGCTGTTAATAGAATGAGTGCACAGTGAAAAAACACGAGAGAACGGCAATGTGTTCATATGGAGATTCTCAGTGTCCCTGTAACACAAGCCTTTAAATAGTTAGGATTACTCTGGATGTGGAGTCTGCCCAAGTTACTAATGCTCTTCTCTGCTGTCTGTCTGTTCCTTTACCCTAACTTAAGATTCTGTCTCATGACTCAGTGCCAAAGTGAGTCATGGTGAAGGATGAAGGTGCATGATACTCCACAAATATTTTGAAGCAGAAAAATTATACTAAAACCAGGGCTTAAATTGTTATTACAATGGTCCTTCACCCAAGCTGTAGAATAAATATTATGTAAAAGAACTTTTTTCATATGGTTTATCCTAAGCTAATTGAATTATGGTTTCTCAAAAGCCAGATGTCTCTTCCAGACCTTATCCCATCAATGCTCACATCATATCCATCCCACAGACCCAGCAAGACCAGCAAATCTTATACTCTGGTATAAGCAGCCTGCTGAGTGTACCGTCTTAACCCTACCCTGCCAGCCCTCACCCCAATCCTCAGATGCGCTTGAAGACAATAATTACATAATCATTTTGATAGATGTAAAAAAAGCCTTTGACAAAATGCAACATGAGTTCACAATTTAAGTCCTAAAGAGAGTAGGTCTGGATAGGACATACCTTAACATAATAAAATTTATAAAAGACAAACCTGTTTCTGTTCGAGACCAGCCTGGTCTACAAGAGCTAGTTCCAGGACAGGCTCCAAAGCTACAGAGAAACCCTGTCTCGAAAAACCAAAAAAAAAAAAAA
>JAQHUG010000047.1:9175187-9189498 GCA_028555095.1 Dicrostonyx torquatus
AAAAAAAAAACCCAACAATATCAGCAATGAGCCAGGTGGAGTAGTGTCTCATGCCTTTAATCCCAGCACTCAGAAGACGAGACAGGCAGAGCTCTGTGAGTTCAGGCCAGCATGGTCTATACAGTGAGTATCAGGGAAAAAAAATCAGCAATGAGTTGGAACTATCCACTATCTTCATTCCTCTTTAACATAATGCTTGAAGCACTGGATGGAACAATAAGGCAAAAGAAGGAAATTAAAAGGATACAAATAGGAGAAGAAGTTAAATCCCCATTTGAAGATTATATGATATTATGTGTAAGAAATCCTAAAAATTCCACCAGAAAAATTCTAGGAAGATCAGTAATTTCAGAAAGGTTGTAGGATACAAAATCAATATACAAAACTCAATAGCCTCTTATACAACAACAAGACACACTGAGAATTAGGTCATGAACACACCCTCATTCACAATAGCCCCAATGAAAAAAACACATAGGAACAAAAATAAAGAAGGAGGTAAAAGACCTCTATCATGAAATTTTTAATCTCTGAAGAAAGAAATTGAAAAAGTTTTAATCTTTAAAAGTGGAAAGATTTTTAATAGTGGTCTACAGCCTGGTCTACAGAGCCAGTTCCACAACAGCTAGGGCTGTTACACAGAGAACCCATGTCTCAGAAAATGAAAAAAAAAAGAGAAAAAGGAATAAAACACAAAAGAATGAGAAGGAAATAAAAAAATTGGAAAGACCTCCCATTCTCACAAATTAGTAGAATGAGTATTGCAAAATGAACATTCTACCAAAAATAATTTACAGATTTAAGGCAACCCCAATCAAAATTTACACAATATTCTACACAGAATAAATAAAAGACATCTTAAATTTATATGAAAACAAAAAGGATCCCAGAGAGCCAAAGCTGCCCTGCACAAAATGAACCATGCTGGTGGAATAAACATTTCAGATGTCATGATATATTATAAAACTATAGTAATAAAAACAGTGTGGTACTGAAACAAAACAGATTTGCAGACTAATGAAAAAAAGTAGAAGACCTCAACATGAGTACATGTATTTACAGTATTCTGATATTTAACAAAGATGCCAAAAACCTATATCAGAGAAAAACAGCATATTATACAAATGGTACTGGGAAAACTGAATATTCACATGTAGAAGAATAAAATTAGATTTGTATCTATCATCCTGCACAAAAGTTAACATTTTATGGATTGAAGAATTCAATGAAAGACCCAAAACACTGAAACAGATAGAAGAAAACACAGACAATAACCTAAAGATATAAGAGTAAGAAAGAACGTTCTGAACTGAACTTCATTTGCCCCAAAATTAAAGCTATCACCCTTCACAATAGCACAAATAACATCAAACATCTAACTAAACAAACAAGTGGAAGACATGTATGACAAGAACTTTAAATCTTTGAAGAAAAAAATTGAAGAAGACACCAGAAAATGGAAAGATCTCCCAAGATCTCGGGTAGGCAGAATTAACATAGTAAAAATGGCAATCTTAATCAAAATCAATCTATAGATTCAATTCAGTGCCCATCAAAATTCCAGCAAAATTTTTCAAAGACCTTGAAAAAAAAACACTCAACTTCATATGAAAAAACAAAAAACAACCAGGATAACCAAAACAATCCTGTACAATAAAGGATTCTGGGGTCATCATAATCCCCTACTTCAAATTCTACTACAGAGCTACAGTACTGAAAACAACTTGGTGTTGGCATAAAAACAGACAGGCGGACCAATGGAACAAAATTGAAGACCCAGTTATCAATCCACACACCTGATTTTTGACAAAGAAGGAAAAATTATAAAATGGAAAAAAGAAAGCACATTTAACAAATGGTAATGGCATAACTGGATATCAATATGTAGAAGAATGAAAATAGATCCATATCTATTGCCATATACAAAACTCAAGTCCAAATGGATCAAAGACCTCAGCATAAAACCAACCACACTGAAATTCATAGAAGAGAAAGTGGGAAATACACTTGAATGCATTGGCACAGGAGACCACTTCCTAAATATAACCCCACTGGCACAGACATTGAGAGTAACAATTAATAAATGGAACCTCCTGAAACTGAGAAGCTTCTATAAGGCAAGGGACATGGTCAAAAGACAAAATGGCAGCCTACAGCCTACAGAATGGAAAAAGATCTTCACCAGCCCCACATTGGACAGAGGACTGATCTCCAAATATACAAAGAACTCAAGAAATTGGTCATCTGTAACATGAGGGCCTGCTCATGGGTCCCACAGCTGTTTGGCCCCAAAGAAAAATCACACAAAGAGTCTATATTAATGTAAACTGATTGGCCCATTAGCTCAGGCTTCATATTAGCTCTTATAACTTATATAGCCCATTATTCTTATCTATGTTAGCCACGTGGCTCGATACCTTTTTCAGCACAGCAGGTCACATCTTGATTCTTAGGTGGTTGAGGCAGGACTGTGGGAAGAGCTTCCTTCTTCCCAGAATACTCCTGTTCTTATTTCCCTGCCTCTACCTCCTGTCTGTTTTTCCCACCTATACTTCCAGCCTTGCTACCGAACAATCAGCGTTTATTTAAAACATAATTGACAGATATAGAATTGTTCTCCCACACCACTCATCAAAAGAACAAATAATTCAATAAAAAATGGGGTACAGACCTAAACAGAGAACTCTCAACAAAGAAATCTAAAATAGCTGAAAGACACTTAAGGAAATGCTCAACATCCTTAGCCATCAAAGAAATGCAAATCAAAACAACTTTGAGATTTCATCTTACACCTGTAAGAATGGCAAAGATCAAAAGCACTGATGACAACTTATGCTGGAGAGGTTGTGGGGAAAAAGGAACACTTCTGCATTGCTGGTGGGAATGCAAGCTGGTACAGCCACTTTGGAAATCAGTATGGCGATTTCTTAGAAAATTAGGAAACAACCTTCCTTAAGACCCAGCAATACCACTTTGGGGTATATATCCAAAGGATGCTCAATTATACCACAAGGACACGTGCTCAACTATGTTCATAGCACCATTATTTGTCATAGCCAGAACCTGGAAACAACCTAAATGCCCCTCCACCAAAGAATGGATAAGGAAAATGCGGTACATTTACACCATGAAGTACTACACAGCGGTAAAAATATAATCTTGAAATTTGCAGGAAATGGATGGATCTAGAAAACATCATATTGAATGAGGTGACCCTGACCCAGAAAGACAAATATCATATGTACTCACTCATAAGTGGCTTTTAGACATAAAGCAAAGAAAAACCAGCCTACAGTTCACAATCCCAGAGAACCTAGACAACAAACAGTACCCTAAGAAATCTAATCTACATGGGAAGACAAGACCTCCTGAGTAATTTGAGAACATGGAGATCATAAGAGAGGGCAGAATGGGATGGGGGAGGAAGGGAGGGAAGCAGAGAAAAATATATAGCTCAATAGGAAAAATAAAAAATGAATTAAAGCCAATGATCGACAAATGGAACTTCATATAATTAAAAGCTTCTGTACAGCTAAAAAAATAATTGTGTGAAGAAGAAACGCATAGGTTTGAAGAAAATCTTTGTCAAGTATACATACATCTGGTGGAAGACTATTATCTAGAATATATAAAGAGATAAAAAAAATCAAAAGGTCAAGAAAACAAACAGTCCAGTTAAAAATTAGCTATGGGTCTAAACAGGGACTTCTCTAAAGACAAAATAAAAAAAGTCTAAGAAATATCTCAAAACATGTTCAACATCTTTCCCAACAGTCTTACTCCAGGCAAAACGGCTGATACAAAGAAGTGACAATAATGCCAGTGAGGATGTGGATGCCTTTCGGAGAACACTTAAGCTCTGTTGGTCGGTGTACAGACTGATACAACCACAATGGAAATCAGTGCCCAG
Organism: Dicrostonyx torquatus; assembly: GCA_028555095.1. NCBI lineage: Eukaryota > Metazoa > Chordata > Mammalia > Rodentia > Cricetidae > Dicrostonyx > Dicrostonyx torquatus. Next base: position 9,179,098 of record JAQHUG010000047.1, read on the forward strand.
AATCTTCAAAGGGCTAAAAATAGGTCTACTGTATGACTAAGCAACACCACTCATAGGCATATACCCAAAGCACGCAATATCCTTCTACAGAGATACTTGCTCGGCCATGTTAATTACCATTCTATACAGAATAGCTGGGAGATGGGAGCAGCCTGGACGTCTATCAGCTGATAAATGGATAGTGAAAAATGTTGTACATCTACACAATGGACTTCTACCCAGATGTAAAGGAAAAAATGTAACGGTCACAGGTAAATGGATGGAATTAAGAAATATTACAATGAATGAAATAATGCAGTTCCAGAAAGACAAATGTTGAGTGTCCTTCCTTTCTCATGTGTAGGCTCTAGATCCCATTCTAGATCTTTAAATTTGAATGTATAACTGGGAGTAAATGCAAAAACCAGAAAAGCAGGAAGGAAACACTGGAGGAAGAGGGGAGGGGCTCTAAAGGAGGCCATAGGACCCAGGTGCAGGGAATGTGCAAGTGGAGTAAATGGGCTGAGACTTAATTGTGGAGGGAGAAGGGAAAATAAAGAGGAAGAGGAGATATGTAACACTAATGGTTGGAAAGGACACAGGAAAACTATATACATTTTTATGGATTTACCCCACGCCAGGAGTCATAAACTAAACAAAAATTACGGTACCAGGCAAGGGATACCTCCCTTCAAGTTGTTGGTCAGGAAGCCCTAAGAAAGCCCCTCAAATCATATAGGCTTTGCCATTGCTCTTGGTTTCTGGCCAGACCATGAAGGTAATGGCCCATTACTGAAGACACTGCACACTTTGGCCACAAGATTTGGAGAAATCAGCCTGGTACTGTCCTGGAAGCATCCTTGCTGAAGGTTAGCTTTCATAGTGTGGAGAGAAGCTGTGCAAGCTGCCAAGGATGAAGAGCTATGAATGGTTCTTCCCAACTGTAAAGCCTGAGAACAACAGCTACAGTACCCGTAACACATCACCAAGAGTGTACTAGTGGTAACGTACCTGGAGGCAAGCAACAGCTCTCCAGTTGGACTTAACGCCTGCTCTATTGGAGAAACTCATGCCTGAACTGTAAACCTACCCAAGAATGATGGCTAAAGAAGTCATAGGTCCTATAGGAGAACAAGAATGTATTGCTGCCATCTCAGTAAAGTAATATAGTTTCCAAATGCCTTTTAAAATTTATTTTAGTTAATGAGATTATATTACAATTACATCACTTCTCCCTTTCCTTTCATCCATCCAAACTCTATATAATCTCTATGCTCTCTTTCAAATCTGTAGCCTCTTTTTATTGTTTTGTAGATAGATAGATAGATAGATAGATAGATAGATAGATAGATAGATAGATAGATAGATTCTTAAATATATGCATATAGGCTGCTCTGTCTTAGATCTACAGAGAAATGAAACTCTCATATCTCAACAAAGACACTTCTTTTTGTAGTAGAGACTATTAAAGATATACACAACTGGCCAAAATGCAAATGATAAGTGACCATGGGTGCTTTGTTCTCTAAGAGACATCTTAAGCATAACCCTTATATCCAAGGCTCAAGGAAAGTCATGGAAGAGAGAGTAGAAAGATTCTATGAGACTGAGGACTGGGTTAGTTACTGCATGGTAGTGTCCTCTGCACAACAGGCATGTTGCACCTATGAAGTCTCAACATTGTGGTTGCAGGTGCAAGACCCACAAAACCACACCAGTCAATACACTACCATGGAAGCAGGAAAATTTCACAAGGCCTCACCCTCAGATGAAAAGCTACAGGCAGTCAGTCCAGGGCTGGTGAGGGAGGGAGATGTAGGTTGTTGCTTTTTGTTTTTAGGGGCCAAACCTCAATCCTAAGTGGTTAAGTGGTCAGGCCTAAATACACACAAATAAAGGCAAAACTAATTGGACTCAATAGGTTTTGTGTGTGTGTGTGTGTGTCTGTTTCTGTGTGTGTGTGTGCATGCATGTGTACATGTGTGCGTGTGCGTGTGCGTGTGTGTATTAACCCAGAAATAATTATAGAAGAGGTCATGAATTTAAAGGGGAGATTGGGTGAGAGGGGAGGAGTTGGAGGTGGGAGAGAGAGAAGTAGAAATGATACAAATGCTGTGTACTCATGCATGAAATCCCCAAGTAAGCAAAAATAAGGTTAAAGCTATATATAATGGTGTGAAACCACAATCCCAGCCATCATGTGTTGATGTGGGACATGGATATTAGAGTCATACAGAAGCTCAGTGGCCAAGACGCCTGGAATATACAGCATGGAAGAAAGCAAGAAGAGATCCTGTCTTAGCAAGTGAAAGAGAGAAGTGTCTGCAAGAGTTGTTCTCTTGGGTTAGAGAGATGGGTCAATCATTAAAGTCTAAGTTTCATAACCAAAGTGCTGGCCTCTGACCTCCATGGGAGCACCCTGTTACATGCTCAGCTCCCCCACACTAGTCCCTCTCCATCTCCCATGCACAGCCACAATAGGAGGAAAGACTATGCTTCCTCATAGATTTGTATAGCAGCCATTTTTAATGCATCTCCAATAGTGAGCCTAACATGCAAGAAAGCTTAGAAACCCCTGGGGCTGCCATTTCTAAACAAAAGGCTGCCGTTGGGTTAGTTGGGGTCTATAATATTTTAACACAAAGGGGCATACTGTGAAGGAAGTACATGAACTGAGCTGGAGAAATGCTTTTGGGTCTGTTTGGTACCACATGGTGGGGTAGGTTCCTGGTTCCATGAAGGCATAGGATGCCCTCACTGTTTATCTTTGTGTTGAACCCAAAGCAACTGGTTTTTAGGAAGAATGAAAGCCATTCTGCACCCTCTGGTGTGTGTCTCATGAACGCCTTTGCTTAGTGATTATGCTCATGTGTGGAATGACCAACTCTATACCACTGGGCTATTGTGTCTAAAAGAAAAAAACTTGCAACCTTACAATGCCGTACCTCTTTACGCCTGATTTACTCGACTTAGGCGTGGTCCATGCTGCCACCGCTATATTAAATGTTTTCTCTGCAGTCTTAGATTTTTAAACCCTTTGAGAAATCTGTCATGAGATTGGCCACACAATAGAAAAATTGGGAGGAGCAGACTCCCTACCCCACTCTTTTGTTAACATAATTGCTTTTAATTAAGTCAAGTCCTAAATGAAAACCACAGGGGACCTCTATCGCAGGCATCTTTCATAAGCCATGTGCAAGGCCCTTTCTAAAACACACAGAAACTTGCCTGGAAACTCTGACACCGGCAATATTTCTGAGGAGTTGAGTTGGGAGTGAGCCATTAGCTCAAGGGTAGAGTCATGTCTTCCTAGAGTTGCTTCCCCCCCCCTTTTTTTCTTTTTTAAAATATTGTTTAATTTTTAATTATTTGATAGTTTCATACATGTATATAATGAATTTTAGTGCTTTCTCTCCCTAATGTTCTGTCTCACCCCCCTTCTTTCTCCCACATAAATACTTCCTTACTACTCCCACGTCATTTTGTGTGTGTAACCAAATGAGTACAAACAGGGTTTCCGCATGAGCAAGGGTGGAAGGTTATCAACTGGAGTGTAGGCAACATGTTTGTCGCTGAAGAGAGTGACATCCCTTCCTTGAGCCATCACTGTTTGCTAAGATTCCCTTGGGGAGAGCCCATCCTCATTAACTTCTCTTCCATCCTAATGTGTTGGCAGGCACGTTGTTTTGAGGTCTTGTCCAGGTAACAACAGGCTGTTGTGGGGTCGTGAGTGCTATTTCACAAAAGTTCTCCCCAATTCTGGCTCTTACAATCTTTCTTGCCTTTCTTCTGTGATTTTCCTCCCAAATCTTGAGGAAGGTGTGTAATACAGATGTCCCAGTTAAGGCTGAGCATTCCATAGTCACTTAGTCTCTGCACTTCATCCTCCTCTGTGTTCACCACTGCCCACTGCCAGAAGAAGATTCTCTGAGGAGGACTGGTATCTGTGGTAATCTATTAAGTATAAAGACAGGTGTTTAGAATTATTTTGATAGGTTCATTTAGAAAAGGAATAGTAGCAGAGACTATGACCTCCCTAGTCATAGGTTCTAGGCTGGGTTTACAATATCATGCATGTATTCCTTCCTGTGGAATGGGTTTTAAACTCAATTTTAAAAAGTGGTTGGCTACTACTATAACATTTGTGGCAATATCACATCAATGGACATATCTTTCCATGCTAGTTATTACTGTAGTTCATACTGTTCATGGCAGGGTAAGACTGTCAATGACTTTTAGCTCTTAGTATACTGTAGAGCACCTTCCAGTGCCATGAAAACTAGCCATTTGAGAAATAAGTTTCTAAGTTGGTTCCAGCTTTATTTCTGTATGGATTGTGTGTGGTGTCTTCTGCAATGGGGTCTTATCATCAAGTTTTGATGGGTAAGCAAGAGCAACGACAATAGCCTGTATTGTCTGGAGGGGGCTCTGGAACATGAGATCTACAATCAAACTGTTTTTAAATGTATAAGTTGAAAAATTAAAAATGATAGTAGGTGTTGTCTGGGTTTCTGTCCTGCCTGTTTTCTATACTCCCACCAGGTCCCACAACCATTTAGCCCCAAGGAAATCACACAGAGGCCTATATTAATGATAAACTGATTGGCCCATTAGCTCAGGCTTCTTATTAACTTTTATAACTTATATTAGCCAATTATTCTTATCTATGTTAGCCACATGGCTTGGTATCTTTTTCAGCAGGGCAATCGCATCTTCCTTCTTCTGTGGTTGGGACAGGACTGGGGAGGGAGCTTCTGTCTTCCCAGAATTCTCCTGTTTTCATTGACCTACCTCTACTTCCTGTCTGGTTGTCCTGCCTATACTCCCTGCCTGGCTACTGGCCAATCACTGTTTATTTAAAACATAATTGACAGAATATAGATAATTGTCCTGCACCAAGTAGGTTTATAAATAGCCTTCCAGGCTTCCTTAGTGTTAGCATCCTTCCCCAATCCCTCCTCTGCAGTCTCCCATCTCACTCTCTCCACTTCTACCTTCTCACTCTATTATGCCTCTTTCCAGCTCCAGGCCACTTGGGTTCTACCGCCCATCCTCCAGAAAGTCTTTCTTACACCCTCCTCCCCAGTGGCTCCTTCCCTAGCTTCCTGACTATTCCACATCCTCTAGGTCAAGTTCTTAAATTTAAAGATTCAAAGCTAGTATTCACATATAAGAAAGAACAAACAGTATTTTTCTTTCTAAGTCTGAGTTGACTCATTCAGTATAACTATGTCCCGTTCCATTTATTTACTTGAAAATTTTGTAATTTAATCCTTTTTTACAGCTGAATGAAATTGCATTGTGTATTATGTGCGACATTTTCATTGTCTATTCATCAACTGATAGGCATTAGGTTGATTTCATTTCCTAGTTTCTGTGACTAGCTCAACAATAAGCATAGACACACTATTGATATATGATCTCTGTAGTAGGCTATAGAACCTTCTTGATATGCACCAGTGGACCACCTTGGTCATTTGGTAAATCTATGCTTAGCTTTCTTATGCTTCTTCACACATAATTATTTTCACTATGATTTCGTAAGTTTGCACTCTCACCAACAGTGAATAGGGGTTCCGCTTTCTCTACATCATAGTTATCATTTGTTGTCATCTATAAATCTTAGCCATTCTGATTGGAGTAAGACAAAATATCAAAGTAGTTCTAATTTGCATTTCCCTGATGACTAAGTAGGATGAACACTTCTTAAAATTTTTCTTAACTATTTTTATTTCTTCACTTAAGAATGCTATATTCAGTTCCATAGTCCATTTTTAATTCAGTTGTTTATTTTATTGATACTTGAGATGTTTTTAATTATTTGTATATTCTATACATTTAAAGATGTATAATTAGCAAAGATTTTGTGCCCTCTTAAGTCAACAGAGAATTTTTACTTGTAGTACAAAATTTTTTACATTAATTTCATGAGGTCTCACTTGTTGATTATTGACCTTTTCCCGGTGTGACTTGAATCATATTTAAAAAGTCCTTACCTGAGCTTATATCGTGATGCGTACTTCCTACTCTTCTAGAAGTTCCTTCTAAAATTATTTCTTTATTCCATTTAGAATAGATGGGGAGAGCATGGTGAGAAAAGGAACAAGTTTTAATCTTCTACAAGTAGATAGCCAACTTTTCCAACATGATACTGTCTTTCTTCCCAATGAGTACTTTTAGCATCCTTATAAAATTAAGTGGTTGTGGGTATATGCATCCCCTATTCAATTTTATTGATTAGTGTATCCCTTTTTGTAGCCATACCATGATGTTGTTATTACTAATGGCACTGTAGTATAACTTGAAATCAGGTGTGATGATACTCCTAGAAGTATTTTCACTGTTCAAGACTGTTTTGGCTATCTTGGAACTTTTGTGCCTTTATACAAATTTTAAAGTTGGTTTTACAGTTCTGTGGAAAAACTTGCATTCAATTTTTTATGAGTATTTCATTGAATCTGTAGATTTCTTTTGAAAAGGTCATTTCCACATTATTAATCTTGCCTATCATAACATGTGAGATCTTTCTATTTTCTGGTGTCTTCTTCAATTTCTTTTTTCAGTGTTTTAAAGTTTTCTTTGCATAAGATTTTCACTTCCTTAGTTGAATTTCAAGGTATTCTGAAATTTCAAGGCTATTCTGCATGGAATGTTTCTCTGATGTATTTCTCTGTATATTTGCCTTCTGTATATAAGGAGGCTATTGATTTGACTGTATTAATTTTGTAACCTGTCACATTGCTGAAAGTGTTTATCAGCTCTGACAGTTTCCCATGGGAGTCTTTGGGATCCCTCATATAATTCTATCATCTGCAAATAAGGATACTTTTAATTCTTCCTTTCTTTTTTGTATTATTTTTATTTCTTTTTCTTATTTTCTTTTTCTTATTGTTCCAGTAAAATTTCAAGTACTACATCAAGTAGAGGAGGCAAGAGTATATACTCTTATCTTGAAAGGTGTGTGTGTGTGTGTGCATGTGTGTGTGATTTTGTTGATTTTGTAGTGTTTGGAGATTCTTTGTCCTCTTTTTTTTTTTATAACAAATGCCTTAGTATCTCTGGGTTTTTTCCTCCTTTAATCTCTTGGGTCCAATAAACTTCCTCTTCAGTCAAAAACATTCCCTCTAATGTCTTCTGTAGGGCTGGTTTAGTAGTCACAAATTCCTTTAGCCTGTTATTTACTATGTTGTTTTTCTTTTACCTTTAATTGTGATGGGTAGTTTTGCTGGGTATATTAAATTAGTTTTGCAGTTGTAGTCTTTCAGAATTTGAAATAAATTATTATAAGACCATCTTGCTTTAAAGATTTTGATTGAGAATTCAGTAGTTATTCTGATGGGCCTGTCTTTAAATGTGAGTTGGTCTTTCTCTCTTGCAGCTTTCAATATACTTTCTTTCTTCTATAAGTTCAGTATTTTGACTATACTATGCCAAGGGGAGTTTCTTTTCTGGTTCTATCAATTTGATGTTCCATGCAGCCCTTATATCTGAATGGGCTTCAATTTCCTTGTCTTTGGGAGGTGTTTGTAGTATTCGGGAGAGACTAGATTTTCATAAAGTTGTGGTTCTATTTTCCTTTTCCAAGTACCAAGATCTATCTCAACTCCACCCTGTGTGTTGAATGCTGTCTCCAGAAATTGTCACTACTCAGTGTTTAACCCACTCTGGTTAAATAGCAAGTGATCACAAAAAAAGACACCTGTTTTAGGAAATAAGTAGGTCCTACATACACAAATATGTTAGTCATTTGGTATAATACTACAGTGAGAGTATGACTGTTATCAAATTGCTACGTGGGAAGTAGAAGAGGGAAGCATATAGAAGAGCAGGAATAACAACAGTAAAGGCAAGAAATGAAAGGGTTAAGAGTGAACTAAGAAGAAGAGGGTAAAATGATGTACTCCGATGTCATAAACCAGCTCAGCTTCTGGACTGTAAGAACTGTAACAGTAGTAGGAAGGAGTAAGTAAGCCAGATGGCCTTTGTTAACTTGGCACAAGCCTCACTCCATCAAGCAGAAGAAAACTGAGACAGATACTACTGCCCAACTTCAGCTGCCTGCTGCAACCCTGTTTTGAGCTGAAAGGCACTCTTTAGAGCTTTGCTTAGATCCTGCTGTTTCCAGTTTCCTCATTGGGGTGCTGAGAAAAAGCACTGGCTGGGGACCCCTTCTCTAAAACCCCAACAACACAACTTTTGTAGATTTCCTAGGAGGAGTCTTTATGCCCAGTTTGCAATCAACTGCCAGAGTCCTCGGATTCTGCAGCTGCAGCATCTGCGATGCTGGTTTCAGTCTCAACAACTCCAGATCTCAGGGGGACAGCAAGTTCACTTGGGGTCTTGACCAAGTGGCTCCTAAGCACTAAAGACACAGCTGAGAGTGATGGAATATTTCTGTTCCTTTACTTTCACTTGCTCTGACAAGGCTTTTAGGTCACTCTCTTACCTGAAAGTCGCCTCCATTCATTTCTTTCCTAATGAGAATTTTCCAAAATGCTATAGCAATAAAATTCACGTAGTTGTTCAATTTTTATGAGTTAAGCATTTTCTCTCCCGCCTGTTGTGTTTCTGTGCAGTTCTGAACATCTATCTTGCTTCCTTATGCTTCTGTACAGATGATCAAAGCCCACACACACACAGTACACACTTTTCCCAGAGGGCACGGTGATTAGGGAGATCTTTATGTGATACAGGACCGCCATATATTTTCCTAACCACCAACCATAAAATTAATAAATGCAGCAGTCACTCATGCTGTGTAGCACAGGGCTTACTGCCGGTGTCCTTCAGAGGCAGATGCCAGTAGCATACGAAGTGAAACTATGGGGCCAGAGAGATGGTGCTTTGTGCTTAAGTGTATTTGTTTAATCCTCCCCACAAATATGCTCTTCTCTTTTTCACAAATAAAGAAACTGGATTTACGGCAACTCAGTCTCTCAATCAAGGACACAAAGCCAGTACTCAGTAGACCCCAAGAATAAAACCCCACTTTATTTTACCCCAAAGCCCACTAGCTCTCAGTGTCTACTCCAAATCCCACACTGAAACAAAGGCTATATTTAAAATAAACAAAGGTAAAAGCAAATTAGCATTTTTGGTCCTAACTCCTCCCATTTTCCCCTACAAAGATACTGGAGTCCTGGGGAATAAAGAGCGATAGTCAAACATTTTGTGTGGCACAGTATCCACTGACTCTTGCTATAATCATTTTGGATAGGATCATTATTTGCTGACTCATACATGGTGGAATGTTTGACACCCTCTAGATGCCAGCATCCCCCTCCTAAATTGTGACAACTAGATTTTCTGCGAAGATTGTCAAATGTCCTTGTAGGTGTAAGAATTATCCCCAGTTGAGAACCAATCATGTGGACCAGAGGGAGATGGGAGCCATGGTGTTGCACAAGGGCATAGTAGCTCTACCCTTCCATTGCCAACAGCTCCCAGGGAGAAAGGACAGCCAGGCCCGAGGAGTGGGATCCAGACAGTAAACCACTTGTAATGCAAGTTTGAGGAGCCAAGTTTGAAGCAGGACCCACATTAAAAGGCTGGTGAGTGGCAGCACACACTTGTAATCCCATTATCAGGGAGGCAGAGACAGATTCCAGGGGCTCACTGGCCAGCCAACCAAGCCTAGTCAGCTCCAGGCAAGTGAAAGACCCTGTATCAAAAAAACAGTGGAGACCAAAATACAGCTCAAAGGATAAAGATGCTTGCTCTGCAAGCCTGGGGATGACCTGAGTTCAATTCCAGGAACATATTGTAAAGGTGGAAGAGACAACCAACTCCACAAAATGTCCTCTAACCCCTTCCTGTACATTATGGTGAACACACACACATATATATACACACACAGAGGTTTTTTTTTTCATTTGGATAATGCTTTTATTTTAACAAACACGGAGAAATCATTTTTGATATCATTCTGGAAATGTAGCATATTAAAATAACACATCATTGAATGGGATTTCATGTATGAATTTCTATGCATTATTCCTTTTTTGATATTTATTGAGCTCTATATTTTTCTCTGCTCCCCTCCCTGCCTCCCTCCTCCCCCCTTCAATCCTCTTCCAAGGTCCCCATGCTCCCAATTTACTCAGGAGATATTGTCTTTTTCTACTTTCTACTTCCCATATAGATTAGATCTATATAAGTCTCTCTTAGTGTCCACATTGTTATCTAAGTTCTCTGGTATTGTGGTTTGTAGGCTGGCTTTCTTTGTTTTATGTTTAAAGACCACCTATGAGTGAGGACATGTGATAACTGTCTTTCTGTGTTTGGGTAAACTCACTCAAAATAATGTTTTCTAGCTCCATCCATTTTCCTGCAAAATTCAAGATGTCATTATTTTTTTCTGCTGTGTAGTACTCCATTGTGTAAATGTACCACATTTTCCTTCTCCATTCTTTGGTCGAGGAG
>JAQHUG010000047.1:9198311-9217959 GCA_028555095.1 Dicrostonyx torquatus
TTGGCCATTTGGTAGGGCAGGACTTAGATAGGCAGGGAAAAAAGAACAGGATGCTGGGAATAAGACTAAGTCAGGGGGAGAGCCGCCATGAAGCCGCCAGGGTCAGACATGCTGAATGATTCCTGGTAAGATCACCACCTCATGGTGACACACAGACTTTTATACTGGGTTAGTTTAAGATGTAAGAGTTAGCCAGAAGAGGCTAGTGATAATGGGCCAGGCAGTATTTTAATTAATACAATTTTTGTGTGGTTATTTCTGGTATAAGCCGGGGCCAAAAGCAGGCCATGCGGCCCTGTGACCAGGAAGCTGGGCAGGATGGAACAAAAGGGTCCGCGTTCCTCTCAGGTGCTAGGAACACAACCCGCACCTCCTTAATACAATAAGGGTGATTGCATTTAAATCCTTTTTATATGTGTGTATGGGCACATTTTAGAAAACTTCTATAGTAGTGGGTTTAAATGTGGCATTTTCCAAAGCTCTTTAATGCAGCTATGGTCCCCATACTCACTCCTTTACACTGCCCTCTCCTCCCTGGCTCATTAAACCCTTCCTTGTTTCCTTCTTCTCTTCAAACCATCAGCATTGTTCCACCTTCCCTTGAAATCCACTCCCTTGGCCATTTACTAGTTTCATGGCTTCTGTGGGCACTCCAATTTAAAAACACATATCCAACAATCCACATCTGAGAAAGAGTGTGTGCTACTCAGCCTTTGGTGCAAGGCAAAGGGGAATCCTGAGAAACCAGGCAGGCCTGTGGAATTGTTGGGGACTGTGGACCCCCAGACCTCCAACTTCCTGTTACTCCCTGCCTGCCGGAGTAAACCGTTTGTTTTCCTATGCTTGCAGTTGATCTGAGCAAACAACTTGTTTTGCAGCTGCTCTGAGCATGAGACCCTCAGGAGTTCCTGATGGCAGGGGAGTGGTTTCTGGTGGGCTTACAGCTGAGAGTAAGGGCATGGCCATTGTCAAGGAGACCTATATAAGCTGTCCTGAAACACAATAAAAAGGGCATTCTTGGTGGTACCCATGTCTCTGCCTATATGTGTGTCTGTTTCAATCTCCAGCCCTTTGCTGACTTGTGAACCATACCGAAGCACATAGAGCAGGTGTGCACTACATGGAATGGGAAAAGCAGACCTAGCTGGAGGTACAGAGAAAGGGGTCTCAGAGGAGCTTAATGGGCCTGTGGGTTGGGAAGGATGATGGATCCTTGTGGGTAAATGAAGGGGAAGCCGAACAGATCAGGTGACCAGTGAATGAGAGTCCCATGGGAGCCAAGCTGCCTGGTGACATGGTAATAGAGACAAACTTGTTTTTTTATCACACAGTATTCTACAGCATTCTCTAAAGGGCAGTTCACAATGTGGCAATGAGCAAACAACAAACAAAAAAAGGATTGGATAAAACAGTCTTTTCTAACTGAACCCCAGAAGTGACAACCCATCACTACCATAGTCTCCTCCTGAGAAACAAGCCACTAGGTCCATCCCACTGTCAAGGGAAGGGGTTGTACCAGAGCTGGAGTACCAGGAGGCAGAAGCCACTGTGACCAGTTCAGAAGCTGTCTAAATGTCCCTCCACAGTGGGCTTCTGCATCCTCAAAGATCAAACTAAAAGCCACACATGTCTTACACAGAACAAAACTGATTCTGAAAGAAAACTCTTCTTAGGAAATCAAAAAGTATTATTTCCCCAAATCCAAGCAGTAACAAAATGTTACTATTATTAATAGGGGATTATAATGGTCAATCTTGTCAATTCAATCAGACCTGGAATCATATAGGAAACATAGCTCTGCTCCATAAAATCCTTTCTGGCTGTCAGTAAATGAGTGCTGGCTGTCAAATCTTTGAGGGCTTTTCCAGGAAGAATGAACTGAAGACTCAGAGGGGCTGACACATTCTGGTAGCGGTGCAGAAAAAAGAGGGAAAAGCCGTGTCTGCTCGCCTGCATTCTCTCCTTGACGATGAGTGGACTGTCCTGTCACTACAGCTACTGCTGTTGAGGGAACCACAGCCTTCATGGGGCTCTCCAGCACCGGGTTAGGACTACTGAGACATCAGGAGCAAATACAGGTGACTTTGGAAATCAGATGGCCATCATTGGTCACTAGAAACCATCTAATAAATACCCCTTTACAAGGCATACTCATTCCATTGGTTCCGTTCGTCTGGAGAACGCTGACGAACACAGGATTAGAAACAGGTGAAAGCTAGTCTGGCAATTTCAAGCTACATTTGCCTCAGCAGCATGCTCTTTTCACTTCTTAGGGAGTCATTGAGAGGGGTGTGAGGAGAGGGTCGAGATCGTGAAGTGAGACCTCCTGCAAGCCCCACATGCAAAGGCATCAGCACACTTTCAACCGCAACACAAAGGACCCACCTTTCTCGCTTTCTTGGTTTGAAGGGCAGATGCCCTGGAACCCAGGTCTCATCCAAGTCAGGGAGACCGTGCTCACCTGCATCTGCTGGGAACATAAGTGCACACAGATGTGTGGGTGTGGCAGCGTGGAGGAAGATATAGAGTTCAGAGTGGGTTAATAGAGTAGAGAAAACATTCGGAGTTATATATTTATCAACAACACTTGGCCCTGTCTATCTGAACATTTGGACTTGCCTCTTTCTAATGGTTAATTGCTCCATAAAACCCCACTTGACTGTTCTAAGCATGTTCCTCTGAGAAAATGAGTGCATGAACCAAATCAGCATCGTTAGGATAGCTCCTTTTTAAGCTTTAAGAAGAGACTAACAGTGTCTGCATTTGACACAAGGAAAAGAATGAAATCATTTGCATAAAAATTACTAGATGTAGAATTTTGAAAAGAGATTTACACCCTGGGGTGCTTCATTCTAAAACTAGCTTCCCTTATTATAGAGACGCATCTACACAAAGAGCTGTTTGAGAAACAGTTAGTGCTTCCCACATGTAGAGGGTGCATTCCCAGTTTTGCAAATATTGCTGTTCCTTCTTGAATAAACACTTCCGTTTTCCTATCTACATAAAGGTAGTGTTAGATTTCCCCTGCAGAACAACAGTCACCAGCAAGCAGTCTGAAGGTTTCTTTTGTGTGCAGCTTTCCTGTGTAGAAAAGCCAAGGTTGCAGTGGAGGATGGAATAACAACAGGGATTGGTCCTGGCCACGAGAAAATGTTCTCAGCTTGATTCAAATTGCGTATGTGCCAAGTTCACACAAGAAGACAAAACAGACCAGCACTGAATTATTAAGCCAGGCTACGTGAACTTGAGAGAAACAGCAAGGGTCAGCAGAGAGTTCTGTTACGAAACTGCTTCCCATCACCAGAATATCAGGATAGGAACTGACACCATGTGGTTGACTCTGACCTTCAGAATCGTGGTCAACCTTCCTTAATGCTGCTTCTGACTGATGTTCCAAGGCGTCTGAACCTGTGGCATTTGGCTCGCACTTTCTGTAAGTAGAAGCTTTAAAGCCCATCTCTCTCCCTATTGCTTTCTATGCCAAAAATGAAAGCAAGGATGGAAGGGAGGGTGTCTCCCCTCTGCTGCCTCAGTCAGTCTTTTCTGTGAAAGGCATGTCATGGGACTAGGAAACTGAACTTGTGGTAAATAAAACCTCCAATGCATACCTCCAAGAACGCTAAGGAGGAGACAGGCCTCAGGCCACTTCAAAGTGGTTTTCCTGGACATCTAATTTAATGTCTGATACCACTGTGGGGGGGATGATTGTAAAAGCTTCCTACCCACCCATAAGAACCTCCACATTTGCCTTTTCTGTGTCCTGTCCCTCTCCCTGCTTTTGAGAATGGTTAGGTATGATAGACTGATTAACTTCACGTATGAACACAGATGTGTGTTAATGGATTTATCCAAAATTCTAGACACCGTAGTTAGTTAGGATCAAAGCCACACCCACTTTCCCTTCATGGAAGCATATATAATTTGGAAAGAAAGACTCATCGGCAGGACCCCACCAAGATATATAGAGCTATGGTCACCCCACCTTCCGTTCATCAAGGAAAGAGGCCTGGCAGCCAACAACAAAGGTGTCAGAGCCTTAAACTGCATTCTTATTCCTGCCTCCTACTGCAACCGTCCTGCCACAAACAAAATTATACTGAGGCCTGGGTGCGGCTCTCTTTGGCTAACTGGTGAAACAACAGTTCCCAGGAAACTTGGATCTCTTCAGGAATCTGGTTCTGGGAGAAGAAACCAAGCGAGCAAAGTCTGATACCAGCAGGGGAGGAACATGTCTCCCAGGAGGAGATGTTGTGTAGTTCTGACAATTTATCAGACTACCCTGCAGGAGGGACTGGCACCAAGACAATGAGAGATCAGTGGTGAGCAAGGACCAGGCCTTAACCTACACTACTTACTATGCATACCTGTTGTCCTCCATTCAAACCTGGATCTCACATCAGGACTCTGAAGGTGGACTTATTGTGAAGTCCCTAGGAAACTTGGAAGAAGACTCACTCAGTACCTGTGACTCCTCCCAGCACTTCACCCCTCCCCACCTTAAGCTCCTCCCTCCCAGGGGCTGGCCTTAGCTTCCCTTCCCCCAGCTTTTGATTCTTACATATCTCAGCCATTTCCACTGCTTGCTCTCCAAGTCCTCTTGGCCCCCTCTCCCCTCTCTCTCCTCTTCCTCTCTCACTACTCCCCGTGCCCCCATCTCTCTCCTCTCACAGCCTGGTTCGGTCCAGTCTGAATCCTTACAGATGCCTCCGGCTGTGCTTTCCCTCATATCTACAGTATAACCCCTCTCCTCAACCATGCCATGGAGCAGTCATGTCTTCATAAACCTGTTTTAGGAATTTATCTCTAGCAGCATGAAGTCTACCAGCAAGGTAAACTGTGTATGTAACTCCTTTCTCAGCAGGAGACCTGTAGCTCTAGAAAAGTCAGGCCTGAGGGCCAATTTTGCATGTGAAATGAACTGCAGCCTTGGGAAAGGAGCTGGTTTGTTTGGTTAACATAAAGCTATAGTTAGTCATCAACACCATCAGAGATCTGGGAAAGATAAATTATAGCAGGAAGTCTAACTCAAATGCCCTCTGTAGCAATTAAAATAACAGAGACAGGCCAGCCTGATCTACAAATTAGTTCCAGGACAGCGAGGACTGTTACACAGAGAAACCCTGTCCTGAAAAACTGAAACACACACACACACACACACACACACACACACCAAAAAAAAAAAAACCAAAACACCGAAAACAAAAAAACAAAAAACAAATGACAGAGACGTACCCCTACCACCACAGTTGCAGGTGGAATTCCATCATCTTCTTTGGAGACTTTAGCATTTAGGAAGTCACTGGATCTCTTTGTTACTCTTCCCAGTGTGGCCACATTGAATCATTAATTCCCCTTTCTCAGTTTTCAGTATCACTCTTCTGTTTAACTGTCCCGTTGAAGATGGGTGGCCAAGCCGAGTTTATTAGGGGTGCCAGGGCCCAGGCTCTGACAACTCCACTAACAATGCCCTCCCTAGCCTGTATCTCTCTATCTTTGTGATGTGGGTAGCAACAGTTGCCTCTGTGATGGTCTGCTATGAGGACTAACAGAAGATCTGTTTGGATGCTTCTAGCTGCATATGCAGTAAGAATTGAGGCATCACCGGGACAAAGTGGGATTCAAAACAATGAAGGAAATGCAATTCATGTATTGGGATTCAGAACACAATGGTACCAAGGTCATAGGAAGAGGGGGTCCTTAGGTTCAGAAGCCAGAAGAGAACAGCAAGTGTAGAGTTCTGAGTGAGAGCAGAAGGGAAGGGGGCACTTGAAGGGCTTTGCTATAGTTTGGGCTTACAATGTGGCATAAGACCTGTGGCATTATTAGGAGGGCAAGGAGTGCTAAGATGAGAGACCTGGTAAGGGGCCACTAAGTACAAGCACTCAGAGGGGATTGTGGACACTGGTTCACCCTCTTCATTGTTTGTTGGTTGGCATAAGGTGAGCTCTTCTGATCTGTTGTGGGCTCCACCCAGGAGGTGCAGCTTCATCACAGGACCAGATACAGCATAGCCAACCACATGTCCATGGGACTGGCAGAACTATGAGTCAAGATAAGCCTCTTCTTTCTACAAGGTGATTGCCTGAAGGATGTGCTATAACAACAGAAAGCCAACCAACACGAGCAAGTTACTGGGGTTATGTGGGAGAAATGTAAAGTACAAATGTGTGAGTCTATTGAGGTACTTCTTTCCAGTTCTAGGGGTCCAATGAGCCCATGGCAAAAAGCCTACTGTAGGTGGTAGAAATCTTTAAGTACAGTTTTTCCCCTTTCCAGATATCAAAGTGGAGGTCCAATACAGCAAAGCTGGTGTGGGAGGTCCTTCTGTCTATGTGTTGCTTTTATTGGTTAATGAATAAAGAACTGCTTTGAGCCTATGGCAGGGAGGAACAGAAAGCTAGGCTGTATGCTGGGAGAAAGAAGGGCGGAGTCAGAGAGAAGCCTTGTAGCCCTGCCGGAGACAGACGCTGGAACTTTGCCGGTAAGCCACTGCCATGTGGCAATATACAGATTAATAGAAATGGGTTAAATTAATATGTAAGAGTTAGCCAATAAGAAACTAGAGTTAATGGGCCAAGCAGTATTTTAATTAATACAATTTCTGTGTGATTATATCGGGTCTAAAATAGCCAGGCAGCCGGGAACCAGCAAGCAGCCTCCCACTACACAAAGTGACCTACCCAAAGACACTCAAATGACTAATAGTAGAGCAGTAATAGCATGAATATCATCTGACAGTACTTTTGATTGTATTCCTTTATTTACTTTCTTGTCTGAAGAGAGTCAGGGCACACAACTGTCAAAGAGCTCCTATGAAGGTCAGAGGGCAACTTATAGGAGTTGGTTCCCTTCTACCATGTGGGTTCTGGTAATTAAACTTAGATCATTAGGCTTGGTGGCAAGTACTTTTACCTATTGAGTTCTGTCACCTGACTACTTTTAAACTCACCAATCAAGGACCTGTTTATCGCCTATTTTATTGTCATGAATACATTCAAGGCATTGGGACTGCAAAACCACTGTGCATATAAGCCTCGGGTGACATTCATACTACTTGAGAAAGCAGGCATGGCATCAATGAGAAGACGGGGAGACAATCAGGAGTAGGCTAAAATTCCTAAAGCACCGAACCATTAAACAGAGCAAACTTTCACCGGATCATCAACCTACACATAAAACAGAGGGAACCACAGAGCAAAAGCTGGCTACAGGCCAAATAGGGAGGAGTGCCATGCTCGTGAAGAACAGTTTTCCCATCTAAACTATAGCTAAGCGGCACTTTGATAGCCTCTGCTTGACTGTTTTGACCCTTCCAGTCTTCGTGAGACCTAGGTCACAAAGACTGTCCTACTTCCTAGCTTTGTGACCTGGGCAAATAACTTAAACTCTCAGGGCTTCAGCTTCTGCTTCTATAAGCAAAAGATAATAGTGTCTGACTCACCGGGTTGTCTTCAGGACACATTAGAGAGAAATCGTTGATGATGTCCAGCAGCATCCCTGACCCACGTCGCTTGGCACCAATTCTACAAATCCAGGTAGGTCCAAAGATACTCATTTTCTGGAAAAGTCACAATTATCTGTTATCCAGCAGGGCTGTCTTAATTGGACTCTTGGTCTGTTTGGTTTTAATGATTTTTTCCAAATTAAATAGAGAGCAAGAAGCTGGTTTAGATTACAGGGTCACTGCAAAAGAACAGAGAAAGTAGATATGACCTATTTTAAGCTGCCACAGCATAATTGGGTATGCATTCTTTGTCTTGGAAAAGAGCCAGAGCTGTAGGCCTCCCTTGCTCTGTGGGTCACATTAACTAAGGGAGCCACTTTGAGAACTGGGAGCTCTGGCCTGTTCCTGGAGCGTCACGTTTTCTGACCTTCCTGGGGACCCTCACCAGGAGGCCTCTCTACACTTTCAAGAATTGTTGAAATTTTGTTTTTATAAATCTGGCTCCAAATAAGATTACCATCAATGCCTTTATGATACTATTGACTCAACCTCTAACACCATCTGTTGGTAGGAGGTTGAGTTGATCTGCATCTAGTTGAGATGAATTCTCTAACAACAGTGGTAGATTGTCACCAAAGAAAATTAACTCATCATGCAAGAAGTACTAAGATTTTTCTGGCTGAAAGAAGGTGATCTCAGACAGTAAGTGGATTCCACCAAAAAAAAAAATGTATACCTGTAAGGTAATTGTGTCATTATAAAAGACAATACAGGGATGGGGAAATGGCTCAGTTGGTAAAGTACTTGCCATGCATTCATGAGGATCTGGGTTTGAATTATCAGAGCCCACATAAAGTCAGATGCAATAAGCACATCTGTAATCCCAGCCCCCGCAGATGCTCACAGACCATCTAACCTAGCATAAGATCCAATCTTAAACAAGGTAGCAGGGACCAACATTCACGTTTGACCCTTGACATCCACATATATACCATGGTGTGTATGGGAGGGTGCACAACACTGTGTACCTTAATCACACACACACACACACACACACACACACACAGAGAGAGAGAGAGAGAGAGAGAGAGAGAGAGAGAATATTTTTTATAATCTAAGACAGTATGGAGGCTTATAGCCTAGTCAGTATAATAAAGTAGTCAATAAGTAAACAGCAATCTAGATGCCTATTTACATTTCTGTCTCCTCTCAACTGATTTCAAAAGCAACTATGGAAAACATATGCATTTAATGTTTTAATGTTTTGATACATTGGGTTTAACACATTGAACTGTAGAGTATTTGATAATGTTAGCACATAATATTTGACAATCCAGCACAAAAGTCAGAGCAGAATTGTGTCAGAGGAAGGACAAGACACCAAATGGTAACCGGTCCATAAAAACAAATAAAAAGGGAAGGCCAGGCAAACAAGAAGGTTAGTGTAATAAACTCTATAAATCTATACTTAGTCTCCTGTCTTCCCCTAGTCAATAGGGCACCTAATATAGTAAATGTTGATTAATCTCAATCTCATTCCTCTACAATGATGAATATAGAAATTACTGACCTGGCCCAGGGCTCTCTAAAACCTAACAATAAAACATCCTAAAGCTTAAATTTCAGGTAGGAGAGATGGTTCAACCAATGCCTGCTATATAAACACAAAGATCTAAGTTCAATCCCCAGCATCCATGTAAAATGTAGGGCCTGCTTATAGGGGGTAGGGGTGGAGTAGACACCTATCAGCAAACTTTAAGTTCAGTGAGAGACTGTCAAAAAAAATGAGGTGGAAAGCAATTGAGAAAGATACCCAACATTAACCTCTATTGTCTATGTGGACATGCATACACACACACACACACACGCACATATACACACAAAGAGACACACACACATATACAATAATAGGCCTTCCCATTGTCATTCTCATTATTATACTCCCATCAATACTTATAACTTCTTCAAAATGACTAATTTCTAATCGCTTCCATTCATTCCAACAATGATTAGTTAAACTTATTATCAAACAAATAATATTAATTCATTATATACATATATACATGTGTATACACTAACATACACATACACCCCACACACACACACACAAAGAAAGCTATGCTTCTTTGGTGAAAAATAGAGATGGTGGCAGAGGGACAGCCAGATCCTAACTTGTTTGGCAGTTATAATTACCTTTTCATAATAAAAGGATTCTTAAGACCATCTGAAGAAGTGCAGTTGACCCAAATGGCATGAGTTGACATATAACTCACAGGGAAAGGAAAGGTTGTACTGGGCCTCCATAAAATATTAAACAAAATGATCTCTTTTGAATCCTACTCACTACTACATTCTCCCATGGAAACGATAACCAGACCCAACCGTGCTTAGCTTCTGAGATCAGGAGCATCCATGGTGATATGGTCAAAGGCTTCAGTCCTTCATTTTTAGTGTCTGGCTTTTTTCAGAGGATTTGGATGGAGGTTGTTTGGCTTTCCTGAAGACAACTTCATTTTCTGCTTGATTTGGGGCTGCTGCTTCCTGAAACAGGCTGGCTAGAGAAATGTGCAGTTAAAATGCAGACTTTGAACCTCTACACACTTACGAGTCATATGACCTTAACTAGTGAGTCCTCAATATGTCACCATTGCCCCATGATACCTGGTGAAAGCTGATTACACTGAACCACTTCCACACAAAAGGGTAAGCATTTGGTTCTGAAACTGATACTCGCTTGGAATGCATGCTCCCCTTCCCTGTGTCCAGTGCTTTCTAGAAAAACTGATTTAGGGGCTTATGTGAGGTCATGGCACATCACATAGTCAAGGTACAGTTGTGAGTGCCATAGGACTCACGATTTCACCACATTCACCACATTCTTTACCATCCTAAAGCAGAATGAGGGAATGGCCTTTGGAAATCCGGTACAGTGCCAGCTATGGGAAGACATATTACAGGACTGGAGCAAAGGACTCCAGGAATCTGGATGCTCTGAATTGAGATGGTGCTACTTCTCACAGAACCAGGACCCATGAGTTCAGGAAATGAAGTGTGCCCATTGCAAATACACTTAGCACGCGACTGGCAAAATCCCAGCTTCCTGCCCTTGAGAACCTACTCTCAACTCATCTGGAATTTACAGTTTTAAAACAAGGACTGCTTTCAGGGGTGGGTGGGTGGAGTGTCGGGTGAGGGTGTCATTCTGGTGACCTAGAAGTCAAAACCACCACCTGGCTACTTGGGGCTTCCAAATATTCTCAACCACGAGGTAAAGAAGACAGCAACCATGCTGACTTAGGAGGTTGAACAGTAGTCCGTAGTTCCAAGAAGAAAGTTATTCCACAGTGGAAGTATAAGAGATCCCCTAGGGCATGTGATTAAAGTCAAGTAAAAACCATAGCAACTCAAGACAGGCAAATTTACTAGTGCTTATGAAGGAAAGTTTGGGTACCTTCCCTAGGTAAAGAAACATGGTCAGCTGAGGAGCCTGCTGAAGGCGAACAGAATATGGGGGAGGTCATGGACAGGACTGGCTTTATCTTACAGGATTTAACCACTACCAGCATCACAGCATAGTGTTAAAGTCTCAGGCTTTCAAAGAGATGGGTAGAGATCATTCACAGATTTCAAGTCTTCTGGGAAAACCTTTTGGGTTGTATACAAGATTATTTTTGTCATTTTAGGCAGAAGTATAACATAGTTATTATGTTTATTTGAAGTTTAAATGTGACTCAAATGGATCAATATAGTTACCACTTCCTTGAAACATTTCTCTCTGTCTCTCTGTCTCTGTCTCTCTCTCATAAATGCATGTGCCTCTAACTGGGTATTTGCACACATATGTGAGCACATACATACTCAGATACATACATTCTGTTCATTTTGTTTCTGTGAAGGACCCATATGCAAAACCTAACCTTAAACTTAAAAGGTTGCATTTACAGTGTTTTGTGGACATTCATTGAGCTAATTCATTAAACTTCTTTAAAAAGAAATGCTATCTAATATGTATGCCACTATTATTATGATTCAGGCCATATTTTAGTTATTCCTACAGAAAATTGCCTTTTTTTAATCACTGCCTGTCCATGGAACTCTTCAAAACACATTATAGAAATCTATGTCCCTTTACTGAAGTGTAAAACCTTGAGAACACGAAAGTGCTTGGTTCCTCTTTACAGGCCCTTAGCACAGATTAGGTTTACCAAGTAGCAAATGCTCAATATTCTTAAGCAAACAAATGGATAAGTGAAAGAATCTGCCTTGTGGCAAATACTTCAGCAGTCTGTACTAGAGTCCACTGACTCTAAATCACATCATATTAATCTGATCAGGTCTCAATCAGTGAACAGATGTGAGTGATTCTAAAGGAAAAACAGAGAAGGTGATGATTTTCATAAGGAGTCACTGGCCGTGGAGTTGATAACTGGCAGAGTATGCTTCTGTTGCCGCCATCTATTAGTCAAGACTTCAAAGGCAAGGTCATCATAGCACTGAAGACTGATTCAGGTTTACTACAGTGAGTCTTGCAGGGTGTGGGTGCTAAAGAACTGGGGAGGCCTGCTCTTAAGAAAATCAGCAGCTCTTAAGATTTCACTGACCTATCAGAACCAGGAAGAGAGTAGGAAGCCAGAGCTCCCAAAGCCTTCTATTGTCCTTTATTAACGTGCTGGAATCTGACTGTCCGTTAGGTTGCCTATTCTTTGCCTGCCAGTTTAGCATACTTGCTAAATTGGCAGAGACAGGAAGACGAGCAATGCATGTAAAATAATCAGCGTTCTATTTCCCTCAGGCCAATTAGAGTCAATTTCTAGAGTTTCAGCAGAAGCAGTCTTTTAATTATCAGTGTAATTAATAATAATAATGATAAGTAACTATCTAGCCAGCAAGGATGAAATCATGTTTAACCTCATGACACATGTACCCAGGATTGCAGGCTTGAATTTTAAGCTACTCGAGTGTCTATCTGCTCTATGGGGGAATTAAGGTTTTGAGAAATTAGGTTCATAATGATCAGTACAATCCTAGAATCTCAGAAGGTAAAGGCCAAAGAAATCACCTGCCCTTAACCTCTTGAGCCTGGAATTATGTCTAAGATATAGTATCTAGTTGAGATAGGAAGTAAGATAGCTCTAAGGTAGTGTGCATATCTCTATAAACTCAACCACAAAAGTAAAAATAGAAAATATAATCTTTAGCCGGGCGGTGGTGGTGCACGCCTTTAATCCCAGCACTCAGGAGGCAGAGGCAGGCAGATCTTTGTGAGTACGCGGCCAGCCTGGTCTACAGAGCTAGTTCCAGGACAGGCTCCAAAGCCACAGAGAAACCCTGTCTCGAAAAACCAAAAAAAAAAAAAAAGAAAATGTAATCTTTTAAAAAAGTATGTATTCTAGAAAATCAATGGTGAACACTTACTGTTCTATGGTAGTAGATTTCAGTGTGGCTTCTCCTATAGTGAAAGATAACTGATATCTATATACAGAGAAAATTTAATAATAATTTTCTATTGTGCAACAATGTTAGAAGGAACTTATACTGTTTTTTAAATCATAAAGCAGAATCAACACATTAAAACATACCTAGCCCTTACAGAAAATAAACCTGAGGCCTAGAAGGGGAATGCCTTAGTTAGAGTTTCTATTGCTTTGATAAAACATCATGACTAAAAGCAGCTTGGTCACAATGCATCACCCAAAGTCAGAATAGGCACTCAAGTCAGGAACCTGAAGGCAGGAACTGAGGCAGAGGCCATGGAGGAATGTTGCTCACTGGGTTGCTCCTTATGCCTTCCTCAGCCTGCTTTCATATAACACCAAGAGCAAGCACCCTGGAGGTGGCCCAACTCTCAGTGAGCTGGGTCCTCCCACAGCAATCACCAATCAAGAAAACGCACCACAGACATGCCACAGGCCAGTCTGGTAGAGGCATTTTCTCAACTGAGGTTCCTTCTTCCCAAAGGACTCTAGCTTGTGTCCAGTTGACATAAAACTAGCCAGCACAGGGAACATTGCCTAACTGGTTTCAACTCCATCTACAAGTGATAAAAACCTAATTCACAGATTAATAAAGGAAAGTTTACAAAAGGGTGAAACAAATAAAATTTGTTATATGTCACGCAGATATAACCATCGTTTTAGTTACTTTTGCAATTACTGTGACAAAATACCCTGATAACAGAAACTTGAGGACAAAGGAGTTTATTGTGGCTCTGTTCTAAGGTATAGTCGATAATAGTGGGGTAGCCATAGAAACAGGAGCTTGAGGCAGTTGGTCGCAGTCTATGCATAGTGGTAGTTTATTCATTGTCAGGAAGCAGAGGGAGATGAATGACTTCCTTCAGTTATTTTCTCTTCTAGACTCTACACAGCCTAGGGAGTGGTGCCACCCACAGGGGCCAAGTCTTCACACCTCAGCCTAACAAGATGACGCCCCACAAGCATGCCCAGACGCCAATCTCCCAGGTGACTCTAGAGCTCATGAAGCTGACAGTTGAGATTAGTCATCATAAACACTAATAATATTTTCAAAATATTTCTCAGAAGCCAATTCCTTTTCTACCTGGTTTTTGATCCCAGAATGTATTCATGCTAGTATACATTTAATCGTTTTTTCCTGATTTAGCAGTGCACCCTGAACATGACAACTCATCACTCTTCCCCTGAAATTTAATACTCCAAACAGTATTCTTTTAGGCAAATGTCCATGTTTTCATTTCAGTTGGAGGCTTTGTTTGTATTTCGGCATATTGATTTTGATTATTTTGATAACAATTTATAAAGTTCCGAGTAACGGGAAGCTTTTTCTTGTATTGTTATATTAATGAAACCTTTTATTCAGCATCCTGCTGACTCCATGCATAATGCCCTAGCTTCATCTCTAGTCAGTGAACTCTGTTAGTGAAGAAACAAAGGCTCATTTGTAAGAATAATAGATTTTATGAATCCATTGGAATATGATCTGCAACTAAACTGCACCTTTTATTCCTTACCGTACCAGTAACGCCTTCTGGTTCTGCCTCCCTGCCCCCATTACCTTTAATATCTCCGTACCATTGGAGATAGGAAAGAAAAGAGTCACTACATTATCAATAGATGACTTCCCAGGGAGCCCAAGTGGACTTCACACTTCTCAGAACATCTGACAAAAGATGCCCAGGAGAAGATGAGTGGAAGGAACAGCTAGCAAGAGTTAGAACAGTGGCACATCAGGAGGTCCCTTGTCTGTGGAAGAGCAAAGCATTTAGCGATAACGCCTTGGTTTTGCTTTGGAAAAGAATCCTTAAATTTTATAGACTTTAGACTACTTTTAAATTAATTAATGCTGACTTATATTAGAAGTTGCCAAGTTTAATGATGTATAACAATCCTTTGCAATTTTATTAAAATCTAGATTCTAAAAGTCTTACCCCAGAAATATTAAATTAGAATCCAGAGATGGAAAGACAAAAGAAGCAGAGAGCAGGTATTTGGTAAATCTACCACAACCTATGGGAAGGCAGTCACAAAGCCCTCAAACAATAACCTGTTATTTTACCTACTTGATTCGATGTCAAGAAATTGAATAAACATCTTGGTAGATAAGGTATTTCCTCTTAAAGCAAACTTGCACATTATTACACATTAACATAAGGCACAACCACGGTTACCATCTTGTTGTTTTAGTTCTAAGGAAAGCCAAAGATATTGACATTTTAATTGGATTAAATGGTTCTCAATTATAACTGAATGTCATTTTGAAAGTATAAATAGGTCAAAGACACTTGCCTACTTTTCGCTCATCAAAGTTCTACCTGGGTATCGCTTTTCTAGAAAAGAAAAGCAGAAGACACAGCCTAATGCTCAGAGACCCATGATGTAATCAGGAAAGTGGAACTCACTCTAAAACCAAGAGGCAGCAGCTAAAAGATGCTGCACAATCAAGGGCTGGTTGTGAATGGGGGAATTTGGTGGGATTTGGCCTATGTAATTACATTAGCCTTGCAGATGGCAACTCACCTGCAACTGTGTAATAATCTCTTGTCCTTTCCTTGTAGATGACTGATGGAACCTAGTTGAGGTAACCATATTGTAGATT
Source organism: Dicrostonyx torquatus (assembly GCA_028555095.1). Classification (NCBI taxonomy): domain Eukaryota; kingdom Metazoa; phylum Chordata; class Mammalia; order Rodentia; family Cricetidae; genus Dicrostonyx; species Dicrostonyx torquatus. The sequence continues at coordinate 9,213,829 of JAQHUG010000047.1, forward strand.
AATCTATTTGGGGAACTTTTTTGAAAGTCTGAATCAGCTACAAACCAATCATTTAGAACTCACAACATAAAATCCATTTTAAAAAGCAATTACAATTCACCCTTTCCTGCATATCCTAAGATAATGTTTCAGCACAGCAATCCAACTCTGGATTGTCCCAAGGACACTGCTTTCAGAACAGTTTGTCAGATGTAATAGAGAGACTTGGATGGGGCGGCATCATCTCATTACATAACTTTAGAAGGAGATTTTTGTTTTAAAGCAATGAAAAAACTAGTTTTGAGGAAATGAACTCCATCAAACACTGCTGTGAATATAAATACATTTTGAATGCAATTTTAGAATATATGTATCACAAAAAGATATGAACTTAAAACTTTTGTGCTAGTGAGCAGAGAGCATTCCTGTTACCACCTGGGTATAAAACTTCCAGACCTTTCCCACATGCTTATTGTACCCACAGACCCACCCAGAGGTATGTATCGTCACGGTACATACATACAAATTAAAGGTAACTTTTTTTACACTAAATTAACACAAGAGACCTTTCTGTTTATAGCATGTGTAATCTGCCTTTCTTACTCTGCAAGTGAATATTCTTCCTATATAAAAATTGTTCATCCATAGATTATTTTAATGGGTAACTTGAATTCTTTTATATAGGCCAGCCATAATTTCTTCACCCAGTCTTCATTGCAAGACACTTATTTTTTTCATTAATCGTTTGCTGCCATATAAAAAAAACTTGGTGATGAATATCAAAAAGACAAAATATTTTCCCCGTATTGGTTAAATTCTCTGGATAAATTTTTTGATGTGGACTTTATATCCAAGAGTATTCTTGGGACACATACAATGCCAAGTGCTCCCTAGTGGGCCCCATGCCAAGCCAGAACAATCTGCTCGAGTTCTTTGAAGGAAAGAAACCTCCCCTCAACAGTCTGTCTGCTGAGATAGTGAGAATGCTAAAACTGATCATTGAGCCAAAGGCCTCCTCCACACCCCAGGGAGGGCAGGGAAGTTCAAAGACAGGAGCAAAGCAGCAGACAAGACTGTGCTGTCTATCCATTCAACCTATAAACATAAAGTGAGCGCTTGATACATGCCAGGCCTCCTGTTACCCATCAGTGTTCCCTGTCTAGCATTTTGACCTTAGAGATGGTCTTCACAGGGCGTGGCAGCTGCTATATGACAATCATATGCAGGGTGACAAAAGCACCATGGACAAGATGGCAAGTTCTGTGTAAATTGCCAAAAACCTGGACCACAGTGGGACTCGTTCATCCTGAGCCTAAATGAATAGAAACTGTCCCGGTAAACAATAGAGCGATGCTGGCGGGCCAGATAGATGAGGTCTCAGACTTGCCTTGAGCACGGTGTGTTCTGTGAAATGCCAAGTAAGCTGTGGCTACTATAGAGAAAGTGCAGACACCAGCTGCACATGGGATTCCCAGGTGAGCGCATGGCCTGGTTGAGCCAAGAGGACCTCTTTATGCCATGTTCAGGAATGTGGCTCTCCTGCTGGGCAGGAAGCGATTTGGGGGAAAGGGGTTCCCTTTCAAGGACACACACTCAATTGCCCACACAGTGAAAGTTAAGCATAAATCACAGGTTTGTTAAGACAATTAAGTTGATGTTCCCAGAGCCTTCATCACAAGGCCCGGACTATATCATGTGCCTAATAGAAAGGAGATGTTGAAGTAATAAATTTATTGATAAAAGTTTGCTTTGAAAAGCCAAAAGTGACCTTCCATGTTATTTCTAAGCCATAATTTTAATGACTTTTATATTGAGTTATTTTTCAAGTTTTTGCACAAGTACATATTACTTATGGAACATAACCATAACCCCATACTCCTCTCACCTTGCTTTTCCTGCCTTTCTCCCTTCTATTAGCTTCTTTGTCCCCTGAGACCATATTATTTCTACCTTCATGTCATATATAACATACTAGTTTACCTCATAGAGATATAGATACACAGATAGATACATAGATAGATGATAGATAGTTACATAGATAGATAGACAGATAGATACTCTAGAAACTGATATAGGAGGGTCCTTCTGTATTTCTATTGCTTTCATTGGTTAAATAAAGAGACTGCCTTGGCCTGTAGGATAGGGCAGCCCTTAGGTGGGCAGAGTAGACAGAATGGAAGGCTGTGAGAGAGAAGGCACTGGAGCAGATGCCATGTTTCTCCAGTCCAACATGGACTTTGATTAGAATCTTCTTGGTAAACCACGACCACGTGGTGATACACAGATTACTAGATATGGTTTAAAATGATATGTAAGAGTTAGCCAATAGAGGCTAAAATTAATGGGCCAGGAAGTATTTAAATGAATACAGTTTGTGTGTAATTATTCCAGGTATAAGCTAGCCAGGGCCAAAAGCAGGCCCGCAGCCAGGAGCCGGGTGCCAGGAAAATGGCCCCGCTCCTCGGCAGGGACACAGCCTGCACCTCTTACTACAAGAAACTACAAATGAAAGAAAACCTGATACTTGTCTTTTCTGAGACTGGCTAAACCTGTATATTTAGCCATCTCTGTAAAAATTGTTTCTATACCACCCATAACAAAAGTTGTATCAGTGGTTCTCAACCTTCCTGATGCTGTGACCCTTTATTACAGGTCCTCATGTTGTGGTGCCCCCAGCCATAAAATTATCTTCATTGCTACTTCAAAACTGTCATTTTGTTACTATTCTGAATCATAATGTAAACATCTATGTTTTCTGATGGTCTTAGGGGACCCCTGTGAAAGGCTTATTTAACAATCTCCCAAAGGGGTCACAATCCACCACAATCCACAGGTAAGAGTCACTGATCTAAAGGATAAATGAAGGAAAAACAAAGCTTAGATGGGACTTGCCTAGATCCCAAAAAGAAACATGTGAGGAATCATAAATTCAAAACCATATTGTGTGGCTTTAAAGAACATGGCCTTGTCCTCTATTCCCTATGCTTGAGAGCCAACCCAGTGCCTTGGACATGGCAGGCAAACTCACAACTACAGAACTTTGTCCCAAGCCTTTGTTGCTTTCTTTGCTTTGGCTATCTAAACCAGGCTGGCCTGGAACTTGAAGTTTTGCCACCTCTTCCTCTCAGGTGCTGGGATTATAGATGTGTGTGTTCGACCTGGGTATCCTTGGTGCTTCATTAACAAGACAATGTGTTGCCTCTGTATCTCAGCCCATATTGTGATGCTATAATAAAGAGTAAGCCTTTTCAAATATATCAAGATGGAAGCGTGTTTGCTTCTCAGTTTGCTGGCTGGAAAAGGCAGGATGTCAGCACCTAACATGACAAAAACTCACCAGAAGCACAGAAAAGTAAGCTTGCCAAACAGAATGCAGCCTCTTTGAGGAGAGCCGCAATCCCTCACACATGAAGACCCCTTGTAGCCTCTTACAGCCCATGCCCTTAATACAGCCATAGTGCTATCTCCTGAAGTTGGAGGAGATCCTTTCAAGCCATAGCCCTCTCCCACATCCATACCTTTCCTCTAGCGATCTCTCCAGATGGAGTGATATAGATCCCTTCTAAAAGATGGTCCCCTCAAGGCAGGGAGATGTGTCGGTGGATGACATGCTTGCTTGGCAAGCAATAGGACCTGAGTTTAGATCTAAGAACCAATACAGATCTGGGCATAGTGGTGTGTACCTGTTATCCCAGAAGGGAGATAAAGAGGGATGGACATCCTGGAAACCCTTAGTCCTGCACCATGTGGTGAAATTCTATGCCATTGAGAGACCTTGTGTCAAATGAAGGGCAAATGGCATCTGAGGACAGACATATACATACATACATACATACATACATACATACATACACACACGTACATACATACAACCTATGCATACACATACCCCCCCGACACACACACAAATAGTCCTTCCAAACCTCCAGAAAAGGCAAGGTAGGAGAAAAGGTAGAGTTGGGTTAAGCACTAGTCTGGTGGTAAATAACACCGGTATTAGCTCTAACACAGCAGTAACATTAGCAAACACTGACTTGTGTTGAACATTTTCTAGAGGCCCGTCCCGGTAATGAATCATAACCCTGGGTAATCCTTGACTTCAGTGCTAGTCTACAAATGAACAAACTGAGAATCTCAGAGGTTACACACCTG
>JAQHUG010000047.1:9219822-9233131 GCA_028555095.1 Dicrostonyx torquatus
TAAAGCCACAAGCCACATGGCAGCATGTAAATTCATAGAAATGGATTAATTTAAAAGAGCTAGTTAGAAACAAGCCTAAGCTATCAACCAGGCTTTCATAATTATTAATAAGTCTCCATGTGGTTATTTGGGAGCTGGCAGATGGGACAGAAAAATATGCCTACACTTATTTTTGGAAGCAGAGGGGTCACTAGGACACACAGAAGAAAAAAACCCAAAAGAAGACACAAGCAGAGACTAAAGTTAAGTTGTCATAAGCCAAGGGAAACTGGAAGGTGTCAGAAAGAGAAGAGGCTACAGAAAGTCTTTTAGGATGTGGAGGATGACTCTGCCAATCTCTTGCTTTCAGACTTGTGACCCCAAGAACCATGAAAATATGTTATATTAAGCTATTCGTTCTGGCAGCCCTGCAAAACTCATACAGTGGTGAATGTAGATGCTATTAAGAATACAAGTTGACTTGATATTAATTAATTAATAACAGAACAAAAACAAATGTCTCATTTGTATAAGTTCAGGTACACCTTGCTGGAAGCAAACTTAATGATTGAACATCTTAATCCATAAACAAGATGAATTGCAGAGCAAGAACCTCCTTGGGATGATTCATGACTTGATCACCTTGAAGAACAAGGTTCCATTTAGTAAAATAAGTTCATCCACAAGCTTTCATGCCACACATGTTGTGCAAAAGGGATACAAGTGCAAAATCACTGCCCTTGAATCTATCATGGCTCCTCCCCTGTCCATGAAGAAATAGCCTTGTGTTTATCAGACATCTCCCTCTGTGACCTTTGCTTTCAAAACAAGGTTCAGGGGCTAGAAAGACACTCAACAGTTAGGAACACTTTACTGCTCTTCCAGAAGACACAGGTTTGACTCCCAGAACCTACATGGCTTCTTACAACAGTCCATTACTCTAGTTTCATGAAATTCAATGCCCCCTTCTTGCTTTAAACAGTGCCAGGCATATACATGGCACTCATATCTGCAGGCAAAACACCCATACATATATCATAAAAGTTATTAAGTTCAGTATTTTGCTAAAGTATGATAGACATGCAGGAAAGTGTCTTGCTCACATGTGTACATGGATCAGTGACTTTTACAGACTGTTATACCTATGTAATCAAGTGAGAAATAGAACATAATCAGCGTTCTAGAAGTTTCTCTCATCTGCCTTCCTATACCACCTAAAATAATATGCAGATTCTTAACACCATTGACCAGGTTTGTCTGTTTTTAACACTATAGAACTGCATAACATTCTGTTGTCCAACATTACGTCTCTGAGACTCAAGCACTGCTTATTTAGCATGGTAGTCTGTTCCTTTATATTGCTATATAGCATTATTATATTGTATTATATTATATTATATTGCTATGTAGTATTCCATTGCACAATTTATTTACTCATTCTACAGTTGATAAAATTTTAGTTGATTCCAAGTTTGTGGATATTAAATATTGTGCACCTAGTGGATGGTGGTTAATATAAAACCCACCGGTGGTCACAGGACAGAGGGTAAGTGTCTGTGGATTGTTCCCTTTCCAAGGCTCAGGTATCATCCTGAAAGAAGCAGGCAGATTTTAAAAACCAGAACTTAGGGAGAACTGAAGCAAACCAGCATCTTCTGGGCACAACTGGACTGTTTTACTCATGAACTCACAGCAGCTGTGGTTGGCTGGACAACGTCTGTACAAGCCAGTCAGTGTTCTAGCAGGGAAGGGTAAGAAGCTCAAAAGCCCCCACCTCTAGCTGAGGAGTTGTTCACATTTGATAGCTTCTGGGAAAGAGGGAGTCATTTTTATTTAAGGTTATGATTCTCACCCCACACCCACAAGTATATGGGCAGTGAAAATTGGGTTCCATAAGCTATGAGAGAGAGAAGTTGGGAGGTAGAAAGGCCAGAGGTAGATCTAAAAGGATTTAGGGAGAGGAGCAGGGATAAATATAATCAAAATACATTGTATGAATGTCTGAAATTCTCAAAAAATCAGTTAAACCTATGATAATTCTTGGGTCTTTCAATGATCATAAGATAAACATGAGTGTATGTTAAATAGATGAACACACATTCACCTGAAAAACACATAGTAAATTTAGTCATTTTGGTTGGTGTGCAGTAATATTTCACTGTTGTATTAATCCGCATTTTGTGATAATTAATGAAGTTGGGAATCTTTCAGATATTTATCAGCCATCTGATGATCCCTAGTATTTTGTCCAGTAAAAAATAAAATGAGGCTGCCGTCTCTAACATTGTTTTTCCACAAAAATAAAAAAATTAAAATCTTTATTATTATTAGTTTTCTCTGTGTACCCTTGGCTGTCCTGGAACTCACTTTGTAAACCAGAGTGGCCTTGAATCTGCCTGCCTCTGCCTCCCAAGTTCTGGGGTTAAAGGTGTGTGCCACAACAACAAAAAATTTTTTTACAAAATTTGTATGACAAACATTTTGGCTGGTGGTGTAATTTAAACAAAGTGTTGACTGCAAGAATTCTATTGGGATGTGTAGTTCCATTCCTGCCCTTTGTTATTTTGTTGTTCACTTGAAAGACTTGAAAAAACCACAAGGTAGCTGAGCCTTGAGGCCAGATGCACTGGACAACTCTGAAAACCCAGAGTCTTTGCCTCCCTCAGACTGTGGGATTTCCTTGGGGAACTCACCCAGAGATGATTTCTCTCCTAGCACCAGACAGCAGCAGCTCTGTTTATCTTCTCAAGAAGAATTTGAATGCAGCTCACAGGACTCAAGGTCCTTAGAAGCCAAAGGGATTTGAGGTCTTCCAAAGGTTCATTTTCTGTCAGCTCGTGATGAAGCGCCCATCAGTGAGCATGCTTTGGTGGGCAGCAGCGGGTTCTCCAGCATCAGGCCTCGCCATGTTCTGATTAGTTTCTTCTCTGCCTTCACAAGTTCTAGAAAACGTGGACATGTGCTTGGTGAGCATGGTGCTGCTTTTCACCAGTGCTGACATCTTTAAGAACTGATTGACCGGTTGTCACTGGCTTTCTTCATGGATAGCAAAATGTCACATCTCCCAGAATTCATACTAAGTACCAAGATCCTGGCTTTATTACAGGAGTTCTCTAGAAGCTTTTTCTACGAATTTGAGAGCTCTCTCACCTGGACACTTCAGGCCTTAGACCTGAACGCAGGAACTCAGGAATCTCCAGGGGAGCATGTAGATAGAACTGAAGCTGCCTGGGCGGTTTTTATTAGGTGGGTTTCTCAAATATCATTTTTTATTGTCACCCCGACATACCTCAGAGCAAACTCAGTCTCAGGAGAAGATCGATGTAAACTTGGAAAGACAAATGTTCACCATTCATCAAATCATTTCCCCAAGGAACACCCCGAAGTCCCCGAATCTAGTAGTGGATTCACAACCAAACCTGGGTTCTGGTGACAAAGGTGAACAGGCAAAGATGGCCATGTTAACATTATGAAAGATACTTCCATATCACCAATTATCCAAATATTAAACAGCCGAGGACTGGAATCCTCAGTAGCTTTCCTGATTTTTGCCTGTATGTATTTTCTTTTCAAAAAAAAGTATATTTCTTTTTTAAATTAAAATGTATCTCAAAAGCAAATTAATATCAAACTCAAGCTAGGTAACAAAAAAGAACGCAGATGAAGAATTATGAAGAGGTGATTTCCAGCCTTTGCTATGGAGTCCTGGGATAAGGCTGCATGGAACCAGGCTCCTGTTTGAAGTAACTCAAAGATAATGGAACACGGTGGATGGGGCAGCTGCTTCCTGCAAAGGCTCTCACTTGATAAAAAGCAGTAACCACACTGTTGATAACAATGATAAACCACCATCCGTTAAGAGCTGTGTCCAGCAGAGGCCAAATACGATGCATGCTGTCACACAATAGGGGCAAAAACAGGGCATGTGGCTAGAATGACTGTGGTCAATACCTTCATCTCCCCTGTAACCTGCTCCCACCCTGCAGCCCCTTTCATCTGTCCTCCATCCCTACTCTAACTCTCTAAGTTAGAGAGGAGTGCCAGCAGAATGCCTTCTTGATTTCCAGAATGCCTGCTTCATCTCTCCTAATCATTAGGACTTTCTGAACCTTCACTTTTGCCTCAGGGTGATGCTCTGTGCAGCAGAATCATTCGTTCATTCATTCATTCATCCATTCATTTGTTAATTTAAACATAAAGTGAGAACTCAAACCCATCACCGCCAACATCAGGCTGTTTAATCTTTGTTTTTCTAAACTCAGCACACACAGCTTTGATTAAAAAGGCACTGGTTCAAACCTCAAGCTTCCCGTTTCTGGTGACCTTTAGAAAGAACTCGGGGCCTGCACATCAGTGCCCTTTGCAGATGTGGGTTTATTGATGAAAAGCGTCTACAAGCTTAACGTGAGGGCTCACTGAGTGGGGCAGGGCAGCAAAGCTTATGCCCAGAGCACAGCACAAAGACATTTGGTAAACAGTAACAAGTAAGCCAAGCTAATATCTGACCTATTAAATCGTGTTTCTAAGAGAAAGACGTACAAGTTAATTGCCTGATGTGGAAAGTGCTTGAAAATGAATGACCTCAAGGGAGCCTCTTGAAAAGTATATAAATACAAAGTTTCTGTTAGCATCAATTTGTCCTCAATCATCCCAAATCGCCCTTTTATAAAGAGCTAACGAAGGGCCATCTATTGTGGGAAGCATGTGTAAGCACTTGTGCGTTTTCTCTGGCCTGCCTGCCTCTCTGCCTCTCCGAGGAACCATTTCCTGGCTTCCTTGATTCCTTCCAATAATAATATTTGCAATAGGACATAATGCCACTAAATTATGTTCAAATATTTGACATGATATTGTTAAAAGAGAGACTCCTGGAGCCTATCCCACTTTGTAGTCCATGGGCCACCCAGAATTCTTGCTCCAGAGTAGCTTCTGATCCAGTGATTCTGAGGCAGAACCCGAAGCTCTACATCTAAGACTTGCCTGCATCATGGAATGCTCCTGGTGCATCATGGGATGTTGCTGGTGCATCATGGGATGCTTCTAGTTCATGAAACATAGTTGGAGTAGCACAGAGTCCCAGGTCTCAATGATTCTTGTACATCCCAGTTCACTGGGAGCTTTAAGCTCTTGCCCTCACCCCACAGTCTGATTCTACGGAAGGAGAGAGCAGCTGGCTCTGAGTGCTTATGTTGTTAGCAGATCAGATTAAAGTGATGGTGGTGCTATTGTTACCCAAATATTCATAGGTCATGACTATGGAACATGCACTGTGACCCCAGAAACAAGAGGCAAGGTCTTGGTGTAGAACATGCCTAAGATTGCTCTCAGGTGAGCAAACACCTCACCCCACAACCAATATCAGCTGAGTGTATACTGTGTTCCAATGGATTTCCTAGAGCTTGCTAGGAAAACACTCTGGAGTAGGTATCACCCAGCATATTCGCCCACTCATGGCACACAAAATGTTAAGCAGCTGTCCAAACGAATACTAACAGTGAGAGGCAAAGCTGTGATTTGGAACTTTGTCTGATGGGAAAGTTTGGTGTGTGTGTGTGTGTGAGTGTGTGTGTGTGTGTGTGTGTGTATTTTACCACCATTAGTTAATAAATTATGTGCAAAACATATTTGAAGGTATGATTTTACCCATTCTGAAATATATTATATCTATACAGCCATTACCACAGTGAGAAGATTGCTATCCTCACCTCCAGAAGATTCTTAGTCATCTCTCCCCCCAGTCTCCACTCCATGCCCAGGAAACCACTGATCTTTCTGTCATAATACCTTAGTTGGCGTTTTCTAGAGTTTTGGGTGAACAAAAATCACATTTTGATACCCATCCTTTTATATTTGTCAGGGATTCACTCATTTTTATTGTTGAGTAATATTCTGTTGTGTGCCTGTATCTCATTTCTGTCCATTTACTCACTGATAAACATTTTGATTATTTCTTTTTGAACGGTAGAGAAGCTGCTATGAGCATCCTTCTATTGTCTTTGTGTGGACATATGGTTCCACTCCTCCTGAACAAATATCTAGGAGTAGAAGGGCTGAGTCATTTAGTAACTATATTAAAATTAACTGCCAACTGTTTTCCAATGTGACTGTACCATACACTCCCTCCAGAATCATGAGTGTGCCAGATGTTGCATGGCCTTGCCAGGACTTGGTAAGGGTCGGTCTTTTCAATTCACGCATTTCAATGACTGTTGAGGTCTTGTTGTGAGGTTAATCTGTATTTCCTCGTCAAACGAACACTGGTGAGGATCTTTCCTCATGCTCAATGGAAGGCAAACTTCCACACTGAATGTTACTGTGTTTTAAATGAGTACAGTGTGGTTTTTCTTCCCTAGAAAAAAATAAAAGCATGACATTCCCCGAACTCTTAAACAGCGGTATCCATTTTGTTATACTGTTAACAAAGTGAATTGCAAAACAAAAGCAGGCAAACATTTTTAATTTGAAAGTTTTATATGGTCATAGAAAATTGAAAATGATATGCCAAGGCAACTAGAATTCCCAACTAGTAGAAAGAACACTAGGAGAGAGAGCAACACTTGGGGCACCTACTTCATCACTTGAAAATGTGTTTGCACCCAGAGCTCCATGGTATGGTGTGTGTGTCCAATGGGAGGAATTCATTATTCATGTGTAAGCTCTGTGTTCCCTCTCAGCCTTGGCATATCCTTCTTGGCTCCACCACAGTCGTAAACACCAGTGCAAATGTGGCCAGTGGCACTGGTGGCAACACTTGGCTAGGAGAGCTGCCAGACCCCACTTACAATGTTCTCGTTGGATTTCCATCAGATTGAAAGCATGCGGTATTGAAATACCCTTGGAGCATGTGTTGGTTACGTTATCATTTCTGTGGCAAAATACCTGACCCCAAAAATGTAAGGAGGAAGGGTTTATCTGGGTTCACGGTTTCAGAGGGACTTCGGTTTACTGGGGCAGTGACAGCATGACAGCAAGAGTGGCTCCATCCTTAGAAAAGACCAGGATATAGAGTGTTAGCCTAGCACCAGGGTGCTCATCTTCAGAAGCCTATGTGCAATGATTTGCTTCTGCCAGCCAGGCCCCACCTCCTAATGTCTCCATGGGCTTTGAAATAGTGCTATAAAGTGGTACCAAACATCACAAAACATGAACCTGCAGAGTCATCCCAAAACAGAGCACACAGTTGTCCTCCAAAGGAAGAAAAGTCCAAGCTCCATCTTGAACACACATCTAAATTACACTAGGCTACACTGTGGTGCCCTGAGCTATGCTGACTTCACACATGCTTGCCCTCCCCCTGCATCCAACACTTCTTGCCCTGCCCCACAATCCTCACACTTTCCCAACAATTTATATCCCAGATGTTACTTAACCCTGCACCCCTCCTAAACCCTGAGGCAGGAACATCAGCCTAAATTGCACCCAAGGCACGAGAGACTGAAAACTCAGGGTGGGTTCTCTCCTTCATACAGCTGTGCCTGATGGACTCAAGACTCAGGTCACCTCTTCCACGCCCCACTTGCCTCTTTTTCATTTCCTACATCACGTGACTTCCTGCATTATTACTAAGAATAACCACGTTGGAGAGCATGCAAACCTGGAACTTTTAAAATAGCTCTTCTCATGATCAAACAACCCAATGTTTTCCGCCCATTTCATTTCCACTAATCCAAAGCAGACTCGGTGCCCTTTTCCCTATAACCAGTGTTTATTTTCCTTCAGTTGTCTCCTTGCCCTCCTCCATAGAAAACACCAAGCTCTTGGGACATAGATGGGGACAACACAGCCCACTGCCATCTACCACATGGTTACTCTCCATCATGTAAAATCAAGAACCACTGCTTCCTTCACCCTGAGACACCACTGTGGTGTCCTCCACTTGTTTCAGCCTTTGATGCCCTCGGGGCATCTGCGAGCATTGTTGAAGATGGCTGCAAGGCCTTTCCAGGTGGAAGGTTTCTTAGAAGGCTCCAAGGACAGCTACAACAAAACAGAGGCAGCCACCACGGGCTGAGCCTTTGTTTCCCACCAGACACTCAGCTGAAGATCCAGATCCTGTTGGGTCTCTACACCGTGCAGGGCAGGGACCGTCTTCCCAATTTGGAGACAGTGTGATGAGTTTACAGAGTGAAAATAACTTGCCTAAGGCCACACAGCTAATAGCCAGGGGAGCCTGGATTCAAGTACTGCTCTCATGCCCATTAGCTCATCATTTAACCATTAAACCAACATCACCTCTGAGAAATCATTCCTCATTTTCCAAGCTGTAGAAATAACTCCTGTCCTCAAAAAAAAAAAAAAAAAGTATCCTTTTCCTGTTGGGCCTCTGCAATACTTAGCACTTTAACCTTATACTATCTGTATTTGTGCAGTAAATACAAATGCTTATTTCTATGCTTATTTGTATTATAAACCAGAGTCTTATGAGCTCTTTAATGGCAATCTTTCTGCCGAATGATCCTTGGAACCCACCAGCTTAGTGCCTTGCCTCTGTCAGTGTCTGTGTGCGTTGCTGGCTTCTGTTTTGTTTATTTCTGGTGAATGAGCCAATGGGTGAATATAGACATGTTTTCACCTGCCTTGCTCCCTGTTTTCCTGGAACTTGTGTCTTTCTCCACAGTCACCTAGTACCCTCGGAGTGCTCAAGCATGCCACATTCACTCTGGTCCGTGGTCACCTGGGAAAATTAGTCCCTAATTACCTTGGGATAACAATTGATGTAGAAGGGGTAGGAGAGCCAAGCCAATGCCTTCTCTAAAGGAGGGCAGAAGTCTACCCCTCTAAGGATGCAGGTAAGGGCAAGCGATTCTTAATGCTAGTCCTAACTGGGACAACATGATTCTAGAATAAACTTAATGTAGATTTTGCTTTGTTTTTTGTTTGTTTGTTCTGTTTTGGGTTTTTGTGGGGTGGGGTGGTTGTTGTTATGTTTTGTTTTGTTCTGTTTGCTGGTTATTTTGTCTAATGGAAAAAGTCTGTATGCAAGTTGTGAGAATTAACATTTGAATCTCTAGTATAACAGCCTCCCCACCCTTACCTGTCACAGGTCAGCTCTGCTTGGCTTGTATTTACTTGGGAACTGGACACTTCCAACCTCAAGAATCTTCATAAGTAAATAAATAAATAAATAAAATAAAGATTTGGAAAAAGATCGTGTCAGTACAATGATAGTCAAATGAATTCTTAGCACCGCTGTGTTGCATGAGAAAGACAGATAATATATATGAACGTTATGTAACCTGTCGCTACTCTCAGGTTAAATATAATTTACTATGCAAATGACTGCGTGGCATTTGGGTACCTTCTGGTACTTACACTCTGAAGAATTTAAGAAAAATGCAAAATAAAGTCTAAAAGGAAAAGGCCAGTTTCAGGAAGGGTTCAAGTACCACCGTCAAGAGCCTGGCTCTCATCTCTCTCTTCCGCCTCTCTCCTCCACTCTCACCTGGCCCCTTTGACTTCCCACAGCGGCTCTGGGCAGCTCCAGGCTTCTTCACGAATGCAAATGACTGCAGCAGCTCAAGCCTCAGCATCACAGACCTCTCTATGCAGAGAAAGGAGAGGAACCTTCTTCAAACTTTTCAACTCTATTTATGACTGTTGCAGAGAGAGCATTTGTGACAGGGCATGTGGTAGTCAGAGGACAACTTTTGAGAGCTAGTTCTCTCCTTCTAACCACAGGGTCCAGGGACTGAGCCCAGGTTGTCAGGCTGACATGCCGAAGGCTTTCCCACACTGTGCCACCTCCATTGCACAAGGAAGAGCTTCTTTCGGCCACTCCTGCCGTAAGTATGGCAATGTCAGGCGCGGTGGTGTATGCCTGTGATCTCGGCTCTCAAGAAGGGCAGGGGGATCAGGAGCTGATCAGCTGTGGGGTGGTCCCAGGCCAGACTGGATTACATGCCATTAAGGCATGGCACACATGAGTTAGTAAACGCCCCATAAGCATGTACCTGAGGATGAGAGCTTCACTTCCCATCAAGCAAAACCCACCAATTTTGACATGAGTAGAGGGGAACAGACACAAAATCATTTTGAGCCTCTGTATGGCCGTTACATGTTACACGGACACTTGGTACTAGCTTTGAAACTAGCTTTCAACCATATCCCCACTCCCCACCCTGAGGCCACCCCCACCAGTGGTGTGTGTGTGTGTGTGTGTGTGTGTGTGTGTGTGTGTGTGTGTGTGTGTACGTGTGTGTGTGTATGTGTGTGATACAGCAAGCGTGGAAATCATCAATATGGTTTAACGCATATCCTCAACCCTCTGCCTTCAAGACCAATGCTGAGTTTGTACTTTTCAGCGACTTTGAATTTACATAGTAAACAAGATTTTGATTTGGTATCTGAGACAAGATCAAGCGCTGCTCTGGGGAAGAGGTTGGCAGGCCTGCTGGTGGTTCTCCAGGCTCCTCCCTTCACAGAACTGCGTCGACCAGAAATGTGTGCACCACAGCCAACCCTTTCCACCAGCATTTCTGGGGGATGACCTGAGGACAGTCTCCAGACAAACCCAATGCCAGTGCACTTATGCACTTACGTTAGAGCTAACCCTTTCAGGTTACAGCTAAGATCTGATGACAGCAACAAACCCGGATCATCCACAGAACAGGTGAGGAAGAAGCAAGGACTTTGAGAAACCTTAGGATCTGTCTTGTTAGCTCTGTTCTGAGATAGGATGAGGAAGAAAGGCCAGTGCATTGCACAGTCTACCACTGTCCATTATATCTAACTGTGAAATAAGGAGACTAGTAAAGTGTCTGCTCTTCAGACATTCCCAAGAAGAAAGTCGGAAAGGACTAGTGAATTCATTGTCAGTGTCAAACAGAGAAGGCAATGCCTTAGAGGGAATCTTCTCCTGCCACTCCACACCCTTTGTACCAGCTCCACAAGTACTATCTGGAGTGGGAAGTGGCTCTGATGGGCGACTCTTGAAATTCTTTGAAGAAACAGAAGTGACCTCTCCAAAAGTCTCTTCAAAGTGAAGTCTCTGGAGTCCCAACTCAATCTAGTAAAGATCCTGTAAGCTCGAGGATGAAGAGGAAGAGGGCAGGATGGCTAGGGTTGTTGTGTTTAGAAGGACGTGCTCATAGCTCTTGATCCATGGAGGCTCCGTATTATCCGAAGCAGAGTGGTACTCACCCACCTTCCACATCATACCACCGTGTTCTTAACACATCCTTCAGTGGCTCTGTGGGTACTTCTAACTAAAGCAAACGCTTGCAACTCTCTGTGGCTCAGTTTCCCCTGTACAACTCAGAACAGAGACTGTTTAGAACTATTAGGTTAGATGCTACAATCATGTACTGTGCTTAGCAAGACTCTGCACCCAGTAAGAGCTCAACAACTAATTTTTTGTTGTGAATTATAACTCTTCCTTGGAAGTCATATCTTTATAAGTATTGGTTGGCCTTTTCCTTCACAACTCATCATGATCTCAAGTTATCCATTTCTAGCTTCTTTGTCAGGCACTGTCCTCATTTGTTAGTGACAGTAACAAAGGAGACAGAGTCCTTGTCCTTTAGAAACCAACTCACAAGACTCTGTTTCAAGCTGTGACACTGAAAAGAAGGGCCTGGGTCTGGGCAGTCCTAATTCAGATGACATTTGAATGACATCCTTTCCCCAGACCCCACTCCCACATAAGTGGAACACAAATATCACTCCACTGATGTCGGGAGACTAAGGCAAGATTCCTCACCTGGGTTTAAGTGCTTTGAGAACTGTCCCAAAAAAAAAGACATCGGAGGAGGGATGGAGTCCTGAAGACACTGGGGTCCAGGGCTTGTCATAGGATGTTTCCATATATTCTGGGGAGATACTTGCCCTTAATGCCACAAAGATGGAGCTTCTGTTCCAACAAGTATCACTGATACCATGTCTCCGTATTTCAAGTCTGAATTTATTGCTTCAGTAAAGTTTGTACAGTGTCATAACGCATCTTGACTCAGCTTGCACAGCCCTAGTTTGTGCCTGCTGTCCCAGGGTGATTACCTTTCAATTGTAAGTGTGTTCTAGTTTGAGCAGTTATACCTATAGGGTCACCAAAGTTTAAGCATATCATTCTGAATTGGTGTTGAAGTGTATTTTGAGGGACAAAACACCTTGAAAGTATGAAGAGTTTTGAGGGTAGACTTGCCAAGCATTTGAATGTTTGCCTAAGATGTGTAAGGCCTGGGCTCAAGCCCCAACACTGAAGAAAAGAGAAAAGAAGAAGAGACACTATTAAAGAAGTTGAACCTATTTCAACACCGTTCATGTCATAGATGGAGTCATAGTGATACTGAAATTGTTCATTGTTTATTTTCTATCAAAATGAAATTTTATGTTAAACATTACAGCAGACACTTTTTCATATATGAACATTATAGTTTTGCTTTTTGCTACTTTCTACAAATAAACGAAGTCCACAGTAATGACATTTGGAGAGCTTATCAGGCAATAGGTGGAGATACTATAAAAACAAACAAAGCGGGGAGTTTCTGGATTCAGAGCAGTTTATGATCCTTGGAGAGTATGATGGCTGAGCTTGATGGTCAGCCTGAAGGGTCAGAATAAACTGAGAGATATTCCTCTAGGAAGGCCTGTGACAGCATTTCCAGAGGCTTGACTGAGGGAGAAGATTATCCTCCAATGTCTTGCCCCAGCGGGTAGCCTAGACATGTATAGTGTTGATTGCCTTCACTCACCGCTGAGTCATCTGATGCTGCCACCATCACAGTTGCCATCCTTTGCCAACACCACACTTCAGCTTCTTGGGCCTTCCAACATGGACTGATAACAAGTGACTTGGCATGAATCTTCCAGACCATCAGAATTAGATTGAGACTGCTAAGGTCTCAAGCATCATGGACCAAGCAGTTACTGGGTTCTCAGCTTCTCCAGTTTGTTCTAAGAGCAGCCACAGGCATGTTAAAATGAGAAATGAGCACACTGATTGGAGAAGAGTATAATTTGGGATGGAGTTATGTGGGAGGACCCTGATAAAGCCAAGAACATTGAACTTTCATATTCCGATGGGTCTATTTTGCTCAAGTAAATTGTAGAGTGAGTCCTCACTCACACTTCCTGCAGTATTGCTCTCTCCACTTTTGATGAAGGAATTAATTCTGCATTGTCGATGGAAACAGCAGTATCTATTCCTGAAAGAAATGTCAAGCAAGATGACTAATACTCAATTCACTCAGGACCCGCTCTTACCACTAACTTTTGCCCTAGTCCTATAACCAGATTCAAGTGTCAGCAGGCCCTCTAGAGAAGAGGTACATAGTATGCCCCATGATGGGGTACCTTACACTCCTAAAGAAATTGAGTGCTGGCCAGGCGGTGGTGG
>JAQHUG010000047.1:9233361-9251450 GCA_028555095.1 Dicrostonyx torquatus
CCACCCATGGGTGCACTCCCATTGGGCAGAGATCATGGGTTAAATGCTACAGTTTGCCAAGTTTGAAAGGATACTCACATCCTTTGACATACCAATACAACAGAGGAAACTTCACAAGGCCCCACCCCTAGATGGAGAGCTACATGCAGTCAGTGGATGCCAAGAAAGACAAAGTATTCTCTAGGGACAAGTTCCCAGATGGTTATTACACCAAGTGGTCAGTCCTGAACACAAGCAACAAGAGAAACACTAAATGGGTTCAGTGGGCCATGTGTGGGGGGGGGAAATAACAATTATAGAAGATGAGGTCATGAACTTGAGAGGGAGTGTGGGGGACATGGGAGGAGTTGGAGGGCAGAGTGGGGGTAGAAATAATGTAAATATAACATTAATGTATGAAAAATAGAAGAAATTTAAAGCAATAATGTCTTTTAGTAAAGGTACTTCTAAATTTTTTCTTTTACATATTAATAGTTGTTTGGCTGCTTGATGTATGGGTCAAAGAATGACCTGGTATGAATGAACTGGAAATGCCTGATATTCCTTTGCTTAGAGTTGATGATGGGATTCAAAAGCTCTGGGGAAGTGGAGTGCTCAGGTAGATTCGTTATTTGAAAATAATCCTCCACAGTAAGAGAGTCCAGAAGACTTGCTCCTCATTAATACTAAAAGGAACAGATTTGTCGGAGGGCCACCAGAGACTTGGAGAGCTCTGAGAAGCAGGAATGCTTCTCTGTATGCTAGACCCTACCACGGAGCAGCCACTGCTCATTAACTTACAGTGGGTCTGATTGAATTCCAGAATAGCAAGGGCCAAGTGGCAACACTGAACTGCTAAAGGTAAAGTGTATACTTACAGCAAGGGATGGCAGATAAGGCAAGGTCCGTAATGGTCTGACTCCTGTAGGCTCATAGCACTAGCTAACTACGCATGGTGCTTTCAGAAGCGAAATCAGTAAAAGTCTATTCGGTTCTTGTTAAATCTGTATAAGCAGAAATAGTCAAATTAACAAAAGAAAATGCTCAGGAATTCGCCGGTCTTACTATGTTCCCCAGCATCCTGAAGCAGGTAGCTTGGTGGGAGAGTAGAATAACCTTCTAAAGACAGTTATACTAACACCTAAGTAGCAAAAGTCTGGAGGCCTGTGACAGGCCTCTCCAGAGGTTATAGATGCCTGAATCAGCATCCTTCATATTGTACTGTGTCTCTCAGAGCCAGGATGCATGGGTTCAGGAATCAAAACAGGAAATGGATATGGTATCATTTACCACCACCCCTTATCACCCACTAACAAAATTCTTGTTTCCTGTCCCTTCAACTGTATGCCCCATTGGTCCAGAAGTCTTAGTTCTTGAGGAAGTGGGCGTTTCTGCTGTGAGGCACAACAAACATTCTGTCGGACTAGAAGTTAAAGCCACTTCGTCCTTAGCATGCTCTTGAGTCAACAGACTAAGCAAGAGGTTACAATGTCAACAGAGATGAATGATCCCACTAAAAGTGTGAAATTAGATTGCTTCTCCACAAGTATGTCTTGAGAGCAGGAGACACTTTAGAGCAGTGGTTCTCAACCTGTGGCCAAATGACCATTTTACAGGGGTCACTTGAGACCATTGGAATACACAGATAGATATATCATTTTTGATTCATAATAGCAGCAAAATTATAGTTATTAAGTAGCAATGAAAATAATTTTATGGTTGGGGTCACCACAACATGACAGAAACTGTATGAAGAGTCACAGCATCAGGAAGGTTGAGAACCACAGCTTTTGGGCAACTCTTGGCATTATTCTGTTCTTATATTTAAGTCAATGGGACCTGCAATCCAAGCAAGGGAGCAAATGGCTCAGACCCCTTTGAAATGAAGGCATAGAATTTGAAATTTGTGTCATGTAAACATGACAATGATTATCATTACAGAGACAATGATTATCATTGAATTTCTTTTCTAGTTTGTTAAGAACATGCTTATTCATATATACATATACATTGAGCAGATATTTCTGTTTTCTTTTATCTTCCATCCCTCTAGCATGAAACATAGCATCAACTGAAATAATATCAGTAGCTCTGTATTGTTGACTCTGTATCATCATATTTAAATATTGGGCACTAGAAGACTAAGCATTCCTCAGGTAACCTTGCCATCTATTCTGGAGGTAATCTATCTTATATCAGCTGTGTGGGGGATAGTTATATCATTAGGTGGAATTATATCTTTGTTATTTTCAGCAGTTAAACACAACATAAGTGAAATGTGGTTGAGTGTCAAGTTGACCAGGGTGCCTTGCACTATACTTAATCTCAGCTTGACAGAATCTAAAGTCAACTAAGGTTCATACCTCTGGGTGAGCCCGTGAGGGCAATTTAGGAAAGATTAACTGTGGCAAGAGGCTTCTACCTCAGGTGGCTTCCACCTTCTAGAAGGTGGCTCGCATATAAAAAGGTGTTGCTTTGGGGTCTACTTTTGCTTCTTGCTGGTCTGTCTTCTAAGGTAGACTAAAAATGGTTGACTCTCCAAGAATTTTCCAGGCCTTCAACACTGAGGCACCTAGGACTTCAGATTTTTAGCCACTGAGTTCTCACCCTCTCTAGTATGCATACAGCCATTGTTGGACTACAGAACCCCTATAGTGCAAGCCGTTCTAGGAGATCCTCTTTTCTAATCTACATACCCTCTGCCAGTTCCTTTAGAGAACACTGCCTAATATAGGTTTAGCCTGAGCACTTGAATGAAGCCTTCGGCTACCCAGATGGTCAAGTGCAGCCCTGAACCCATGAGATGCCAACCTGCATACTGTTTCTTCTCATCTCAAGCATCTATTCTAAGTATTTTCTCATCCTTGTGCCTTTTGTTTAAATGAATAGCGAATTGCAAGTGAGACTTCTAAAGTCCAAGGCAGTATAGAAGTATTCTAGAACAGTCACGGCTGGCAGAGTCCCCCGTCCATTCAGGTGTCCTATTCAGAAGAGATTACAGTCCATTGGTTAGTGCCATGGAACAGATCAATAGCTGTGAGCCCTGGAGATGGGTTCTGCCCCCTCCTTTGCTATTCACATTCTCACCACAGCCAGATGTCTCCTATCCAAGGTTTTGATGAACCTAATCCCTTCAGGTTTCTCCCACTAACCACATCTTCATAAAGTTTAATTTGACGAAACACTGCCCTCTTGTGCCTCATCACACAAGGGCCCTTCGAGGGGAAAGGTTTACTTTTAATTAAAAGTGAAGCATCACTTGAGCACCCTGGCAAACTCTTGTTGTTGAGGGATATTTCTAGCTTAGTTTTCCCGCTTTGTCCTTTAACCTACTCTTTTATTCCATTGGTTTTTCACCACTGATAATTGCTGGCCATGGAAACCGGCTCCCAGGGCTGACCTGAGCACAAACCCACATGTCATTATTCTAAAGCAGCATCTGGAAGGAAATAGCAAACAATGAATCCAGGCTACCCAGGAATGACGAGTGCAAGAGAAACTGAGTAAGAAACCAGGAAATGAAAAGAAGGTTATTAAATAGCCTTGCCACAGCTGGCTTAGTGATTCCACTAGACCTGGTTAACGGGAAAACAATCCGTAGAAAGCCCCTTAATGACTTTTCCACTGAGTTCCTTTCCACAGCTCCATGTTTGCAGAGTGTAGTTAGGAGCTCCTATCACAATCCGAAACTAAACTCAATAAGACAGATCAAACTTTTTTAAAATAGTGGCATACTCGAGAAACTTCTGAATGATGTGTCTTGTAAAATCAACTGGCAGTCATCCTTGTTTTTATTTTTAAAAGCACCTTATTCATAAGGAAAAGCGTAAGGGCTGGACTCAAGTTCAAATCATGTACACACTGCCACATTTTGAGCCTAATTCCTTGCTCAAAAATTGAGTCAGTATTTTTCTCTTGATTAGCCACAGCAACAGCACTCGAGTGAGAAACAAAGGCTAGGAGAATGATTCAGCAAACTTGATGCTCTCTGTGTCACTGAAGCAGAAACAATGCAGTCAAGACAACCTCTACAGGAGCGTGATAAAGACCTAACCTGGTGTCTGCAGTCTTCCACAAACAGAGCTGCTGGGGACTGTGTCTTCTCATCCTCTAGACCCAGCAGCCGCCTCTGTGTTTAGCTTAGAGATAATGCTTTGGCCAGTAGCAGATGCCTGCAGATTAGGCGGATAGGTGGCTGTGAGGAGGGTGCCCATAAGCCATACACAGTGACACAGGCCAGTAAGCCTAGCACTCAGGAGGTAGAGGGATGAAGATAACAAGTTCAAGGCAGGAATGGGTTACAGTGTGAATGCCTGGGTCAAACAACAGCAGCAACCTGTTCCTGGGTTTCTCCCGTACTCCCTTGCTCCCACCTCTTAGACCTGCCTGTGTTTCCTGGTAAGTTTCAGTTGCTGCCCTGTTGCCAGAGCAGCCCAGACCACTGGGACCAGAATCTTTGCATTTTTTTTTTTTGGCCAAGATTAGAAACCCAGCTTCTAATCTTAAGGCTTTGAAAACGCCTGTTACCCTTAACTACCACATCTTGTTCCCTACTGCTAAACCAGGTCAGAAGAGCCCATCAGACATACTAGCTCACCGTCTGCTCATCTCGTCATGGCATGGGAGAGGGGAATGACACACATGGATAGGCACACGACTTTGTGTGAATCCACAGCCCTACAAGGATACAAACCTTTAAAAAATGAAAACATAACTGAAGGAGCAGAAAGTGAAGGGAAAGAAGGCTTCGTGGTGGTTTTTATCTTTAAGAGAGTGTGTGTGTGTGTGAGAGAGAGAGAGAGAGAGAGACAGAGACAGAGACAGAGAGACAGAGAGAGAGAGACAGAGAGAGAGAGAGAAAGGTTGATGACAGGCGTCTTCTTTGATCACTATCTACTTTACTTAAAGAGGCAGGCTCTCTGGGTAGACCCAGAGTTTGTCCATTTAGCTAGCCTCGCTAGCCAGTTTGCCCGGTCTCAGCCTCCTGAGTGTTGCAGTTAGCGCCAGGGAGGCTGTGGATCCAAACTTCAGTCCTTGTGTTTCCGCAGGAGCACAGGAAGCGGCACTCCAGGAAGCGGCTTTCCACTCCCACCTGTCATCTGCATGCTCTCTCTATTTCACCACTGTCCCTACTCTAAGAAGGAAGGAAGAAGGAGGCAGGAAGGGAGATAGATAAATGATAGACAGACAGACAGACAGAGATAAAATAAATGGATGGTGTTTTAGTTAGGGTTCCTATTGCTAAGAAGAGACGCCATGACTATGGCAACTCTTACAAAGAAAAACATTTTATTGGGCTGGCTTACAGTTTCAGAGTTTAGTCCATTACCATCATAGCAGAGCACAGCAGCATGCAGGCAGACATGGTGCTGGAGAAGAATCTGAAAGTTCTGCATCTTGATCGACAGGCAACAGGAAGTGAACTGGGTGTAACTAGAGCATAGGAGACCTCAAAGCCTATCCCATAGTGACACACTTCCTCCAAGGACACACCTACTCCAACAAAGCTGCACTCCTAATAACGCCATTCCCTTTGGGGGCCATTTTATTTCAAACCACCACAGATGGGTAGATGGATGGATGGAATTATGGGACAGTAAGAGTTTTGAGCTAAACACATAGAAATTTTAATTAAATAAAATCCTTGGAGTTGTTTAAAATAACTTTAGTTAAGTATGCAATAGATATCACACATTTCAAAAGTAAAGTTCTTGCTCCCAAGGACACTGTGACCCTTTTACCCTGTAGAGGGGTGTGGGGCTGTCCTCCCCCACAGTCCTGCCTGTGCTTGTCCACTCACCTTTCTGTCATTCACAAAGCCCATCAGTTGCTGTCATAGACAAACATGTTATGAATCATTCTCTGTTATCCAAGAATTCTAATAATCACCTTTTGCATTTGTGCCCTAAAAGCTGCAAAATAACACTAATATATGCTACACATGGAGAAACTGAGGCTAAAGCAGTTAAGTCCTCAGCCCAGGATCAAGCATCTAGGAAGAAAGTAGGAACTTTGAAGCTAGACTTGTCCAAAGGTCAAGCTCTTGGCCTCTGGGGCATAGCACCTGTCAGAGAATGTGTTCAGATCACCCTAGGCATACTGTTCTAAGTCTCCAGGACAGTCATCTGGGTATAACACAGCTCCTTCCCAGCCGGCTGATAACCTAGGATCTTCACCAAGGAACCCTCCACAGTGGAACCATTTCTATGGGGCTTCTTAAGGACTGACTCCCACTCCGTTTAGCAAACCTGCCTTCCCAACCTCTACGACCCTTGCCTTGAATTTCTTCAGTTGTGTATCATTTTGTTTTGCAGAGGGAAAAGGTCAATCAATGTGTATTTTGCAGTTATAAAAGAGTAGATTCATTGAACAATTCGAGGAATTCAACAATGCCTGCAGCCTCTGCCACAGCCAGGAAGTACTTTTGTCCACGTTACAATCTCTAGATATTTTCAGGAACAGACCCAGAAGTCCCTGGCTATCCTTCCTAGCAGTCCTGGTGTAGGAGGTCCTTCTGTTTGTGCGTTGCTTTCATTGGTTGAATAACGAGATTGCCTTGGCCTTTTGATAGGGCAGCCCTTAGGTGAGTAGAGTAGACAGAACAGAATGCTGGGAAGAAGGGAAGTGTGGCAGACACCATGTTTCTCCTGCCTGAGACGGATGCTTGTTAGACTCATGGCAGTAAGCCACAGTGAAGTGGTGATACACATTAATGGAGATGGGTTAAACAAATATGTAAGAGTAGCCCAATAAGAGGTTAGAAATAATGGGCCAGACAGTAATTTAATTAATACAGTTTCTGTGTTGTTATTTCGGGGGTTAAGCTAGCCGGGCAGCGGGACACAGCCCACTCCTCATACAACACAGTCCCATGGTCACTCACACTCTCTCGCTTATCTAAGCCAGCACCACACCGTCTTCCAACTATCAATTTTATGTTCTATTCCCTTGCCAGCTTTTGTTCAAAAAAGAAACAGAAGGGAAGAAAGGAAGGAAGGAAGGAGAGAGAGAGAGAGAGAGAGAGAGAGAGAGAGAGAGAGAGAGAAGAAAAGAGAGGGAGAGAGAAAGAAAAGGAAAAAGGAAGGAAAGAAAGAAAGAGCAGACATCTGGGAATGGAGAGGACATTTTTCAAGTACAAGAGACAAGAAAGCTGTCACTTTAGATTCCCCCTCCATACTACCAAACCTCCCTCCTGCCTGCCTCCTTCTCTTTCCCCATAGAAGACAATTGATTCTCCAAGTCCCTGTTTCACCCATCCCTGGAGCATTGCTGTCTCTTGCATCCTGGTAAAACCATGATGCTTTTCAGGGATTGTCCTGGACCAGCAACTGTGTGTTTCAAAGACTTACTTCTTTACTACTAGCTCCAGGCTGAGATTCATTTATTAGAGAATAATATCATTCCTCTCCTGGGAGTTGGTACAGGAAGAGAAGGTGACCTGATGATGATCAATGACGAATGACAGGCAGTATTCCGTGGGGACTTGGGGGTCATCCCTGACCTTGTCAGACAAGAGGTGATTTCTTCACTTCTCTGAGTCATGTGGTTAGATGTGATCCTGCCACTGCAGCCATCTTGGCATAAGAAGAGACTTTGAGAATGAAAAGTGGGAGGAACTCATGAGATAGGCCATCACAGAATTCACAAAGCCTATTTCAGTTCCCTCCTAAGAGAGAACAGTCTGGCTAACAGCACTCCCAAGTTTAGGCAGAGCCCCCAGACTGAACACTAATCAGTGGGTTACAGATGGGAGTGGGAGTGGTATTCATAGCTCCAAGGCCAGACCTGTATGATCACATCAGTTCTTCATGGCCCTTCGCTCTCCCTCCGCAGGCTACAAGACATCTGAGTGATTCTAAAGCCACGTTAGAGATTGTAACATGAGGGCTGGCTCATTGGGGTTACTGTCCCACCCAGTACCCTGCAGCCAGCAAGCCCCAAAGAAAATCACACAGAGAGTCTACATTAGGTTATTAACTGATTGGCCCATTATCTCAGGCTTCTTACTAGCTATTATAACTTATATTAACCCATCTATGTTAGCCACATGGCTCTGTACCTTTTCTCAGCTGGGCAGCTTACGTTGTTGCCTCCTTGGAGATCTGCACAGGAATGCCAGGGAAGCTTCCTGCTTCCCAGACTTTCTCCTCGCCCTGCCTCTACTTCCTGTCTGGTTGACCTGCCCACACTTCCTACCTGGCCAATCAGCATTTATTTAAAACATGATTGAACAGACAAGTCTCCTGCACCAAGAGATGAGAAGACCACAACTTAAAAGGAGCCGGGGTCCTCGAATGCAGTTGAGAGCCCCAGTTGTCTGGATTGATGACCCGAATGAGCAGCCACGCAGTACTGTGTGAGGACACTGAGGTCTTAGGTTAGCTGGTTACAGCCTGAAGCTATGATGACTACCACAGTTGAATTCTGCAAGTACTGAATCTGACCCTGAAACCTTCCCACAGGTATATTTCTGCTCATAAGACAATATGTCTTTACTCTTGAAATCCACTGGGAAAAGACAGTTGTCGCTGTGATCTTCCACTTAGCACATCCTAGCAGAGTCATTTGTCTCTCTACAGCCAGCTCCTTTTATGAACAAATTCAACAAGACGAAGGAAGAAGCCTGGCCAGGACCTACACTGCTTAAGTAAGTAGCCATCGGCAATGGGCAAGTTTAACCCTCCCCGGAGGCCGCCTGCTTTTCTAACCGTGATGTGTATTTCCTGCCCACTATCAGCGAGGTCTGCCCGTTTATTTCTGTCTCTTCAGTGATTCTCTAGCTCCTAGCCCCGTCTTTCTGAGGCATCTCCTACAACGTTGGTTCAGAGAGAAGGCTCTCCACAGTATCCCTCTAGATACATTGCCACTGAAGAGGGTTCCCCAAGTGGCCTCTTCATTTCTAGCCATTAGACTGTCTTCCCAGTCTCATCTAATGGTTCTTGGTTCAGGAGCTTTCTTCGAAGGAGAGTCTTAGGGCAGTGCACCTCTACTGTGCTACAATGTGACTGGGTCCTCCTCCTAAGGTGTTCCATCCTCTCAGCTTGCTGGCTGCATCACCACACAAGGGACTGGTCTGTTGATGGACCCGGTCCTTCTCAAAGGTTCCCAGACTCTCTCAGCCACTCATACTGCTGCAGCAATGCAGTACAGGACCCGTCCAGAAGGGGGAGGTGGTTCCCGCGGACACTAGCTATCACAGTGCACCTCTGTACACTCCATGTTTGTGTTCTCCGCTCCCCATTACATTTCCCTTTGAAGAATTAAACAGGGCTTGGAATAGAACTCAGTGGTAGATCCCTTGCTTAGCATGCACAAGGCCCTAGATTTAAATCCCAGCATGGCAAGAGAGATAATAATAATGAAATCATTTCTGCGTGTCAGAGACCCTCCTGAAATGTTTCTCTCTCATTACCTCCCCACACTCAGACTGACCACTGCCACCAGGACCCCTGCCTAACACCTGGTGTCCTCTCTTAAATATTTGTTTTTAATTAGCATGCCAAGTATTAAGTCTTATTATGTCATTTTCAAACAAACTTTGCTTCTGTTGACTTTCTCTCTCTATCCTGACACACCCTTGAGCCTTCCCTGCTTCCCCCTTCCACAACACATGCCCTCTGTTGCCCGCCCCTTCCTGCTCTCACTTTCATTTCGTCCCGCCTGTGGAATCCTTTCTAGTTTCATAACCTATAACACTCACAGTCATGAATGTATATACAAAAGCATTAAAAACCAGGATCTGTACATGACAGAGAACATGTAAGATTTGTCGGATAGGGGCTACCTGGCTTAAGGTCATTCCCAGAGTCATGTTCCTGAGAAGTTTGTAATTTTATTTTCTTTACGCCTAAGATTCCACCGTGTAGTGTGTACCACATTTGCGTTATCGATTCACCTGCTGGTAGACATCCAGCTGGTTCCATTCCCTTGCATTGCTTGAATAAGGCAGCAATAAGTATAAACGTGCAAGGATCTCTTTGGGAGGCTATGACTTCGTTTGGGTATATATGCCCAGTGGTGGTTCAGTTGATACGGTATCTCTCTCTTTAATTTTTTGAGAAACTTCCACACTAATTTCCATAATGGCTGTTCTAGTTTAATCTGTTGTCCTTGGGTAAGCTGGCTCCTGTGGCAGAGGGGAGTGAGGGTGTTCGTCTCTGGACCTTGAGTATCTTGGCTTGCCTCCTAGCTATTATGGAACTTGCTATGCTCGTAACATAGCCCCCTGATCACACAGGCTTTGACTGCCGCAAAAGACTCTCAGAATTGACCTGCTGGCATCTCTTCATTGGAGAAGGGAGCAGGAGGGCTCATCAGACCCTCACATGAGATCTCAGCCCCTCCTCCCTGCTAGCTATATCTGTTCTATTCAAGTCACCTGTGGTCACATGTTCTAGGGAGGTATTAGAGAATAATAGTGAGCGGAAGGTTGACAACAGGGGACTCCATCTATGCAGCTGTGGGGAAGTCATCACCCACGCTGGTTGAAACATTTTTTGTGGCAGCTTTGGAGTTACCCACACTCCTGTAAATACGCCTCGCCCATGCTCTGGGAGCTCAACAAACTCATTGGTTCTTCAAAATGGTCTTATGAAACATTAACTGTCACCACTTGGCTGGGTAACCCTGGGCAGTCTTCTCTCACGACCTCATTCTCTTCCTTGGTGGAAGGGGGATGATTCCCACGATGCTGACCTCCTCGGGTACTGCTGGCCAGTAACCCAGGAAATCCACTTACTGGAGTTATCAGAGGGCCTGGGGCAGAGGGAGTGCTCTGTAAACAGACATGGTCTACAGTCTCATTTGCCTCTGCTTTCTTTTAGAATACAGATTCCTCAAGGTGAAAAACACAATCCAAACCTTGTGTCCCCAGTGTGAGGCTAGACGTGTGTTGGTTGGGTGAACAAAATAAGTAACTGAATGGATTCCTAGAAGTGCCAGTGGTTGATAGACAATTCTTTGGAAACTGACCAATTGACAACCATAGCTTTATAGTCAAAAATTACAGTAACCTGATAAAATCATAACACAAAATAAGCTTACTCTAGTGTTCTTGGCATCTGTAAGCGACATTTCTGTTCTTATCTGTCTCCCACCTTCTGGTCCAGGTGAGAACATCATGCTTACCAGACCACAAGAGAATGATTAAAAAGCTCACACAGGGAAACTATTAAAAAGGATGGGTTAGCTCTGCCATCTTTCTATGGAATGATGCTTACAAAAAACAATTAAATGATGAAATCAGGTAACAGAACTATATTATGGGACACTCATCTTAACAAAGCACACATTTTATAGCCTAATGTCTAGACTGGATGTCTCCTACAGTTACACCCTAAACCTCGAGAAACCTCCCTGCCAGGCCAGCCTGGAACACCTGGAGCAGAATCTCAGGGTGAGAAGGCCAGACATTGGTCTTCTGTAACAGCTCCCCGAGGGACTGCAAAGGTGTGAGTCACTGTTATCAGAAGCTGTGTCTCTGCCTGGTGGGACTGCTGCTGTTTTTATTTTCTTCTCTTTCCTTATCTTTCTTCCATTCTCCCCTTTTAAGCCCCTGTATTGCTTTGTTTGATAAGGGAAAAGAATTCACCATCAAAGTGCAGGAAGGGAAGCGGGTGCAATGCAAACCATTTACAACATCTGCCAGCCCCTTAGCAGAGACATGGGTACAAATGTGCCGGCTGCGCTGCTGGAATCGGAATGCAGCAGGGATGAGGAGGAGACTACAAACACAGTGTGCACTACAGACCAGTCTCCACCAACAGTACAGTAAGATGGCCAGCCCTAAAATACTGGGGTCATTCTGGAAGTGTAGCAACCTCCCAGATACTTAAAACCTAGCTATAGCTGTCGGCTATCCTCAGACTAGGACCTAAAGAAAACAGTGCAAATGCCACCACAGTCCACAACTCTAGCTGCAGATGAAGGAGGTGCCAGTGTCTTATAAAGAGAACTTGGAAATAATCTCCATGTTACCTCTGGAGTAAAACCTAGTCAGGCATCTATGTTAGAGGCAGAGTAGAACGAGGATGGAATGGGAAAGCCACACATAATAACGTTTGCAGAGCCTGAAGCGAAAGCTTAGTTGGAGCCCACATAACATATATCTATGAACAAACTGATAAATGTGTCCCTGCTCCCTATTTTGATGGGTTCATTAAGAAGTGGAAATAGGTTAGGGTTCTCTAGAGCAGTGGCTCTCAACCTTCCTGATGCTGTGGCCCTTTAATATACTTCCTCGTGTTGTAGTGATCCTCAACCATAAAATTACAGTTTTTGTTGCTACTTCATTACTGTAATTTTGCTACTGTTATGAATCGTAATGTAAACATCTGGTGTGCAGGATACCTGATATGGGACCCCTGTGAAAGGGTCATTTGATCTCCAAAAGACTGAGACCCACAGATTGAGAACTGCTGCTCTAGAGGAACTGAATTAATAGAATGAACATATATTAAGAAGGGATTGATTTATAACAATATGATCTGGGCTGTTGTCTCGCTGGAAAGACTGAGAAGCCAACAGCTGCTAAGTCCACAAGGTTCAATGTCTTAGCAGTCCCAGGCTGGCCTGGAAGGCCTGAGGGATTCCTGGGAAGCTATTGGTCTTCAGTTCTCTTTGGAAGGCTGAAAAAGATGGGTTCTGAAGACGATCAAGAATGTCTGCAGCAACAACAGCAGCAGTAGCAGCAACAGAGTAGATGAACTTGCCAGCACAACACAAAGGCAAACGGCTAAAAGGCAGAACCCCTTTGTTGCCACTGCCACCAGAAGGCACTGTGAACATAGAGTGGGTCTATACACATCCGACAACGTGATCAAGAAAGTCCCCTATGCGCGAGAACATTTTGTGTTCAATCTGCTAAACAAGCTGCAGAGCCATAACTTTGAGGAGATTTGGAATTCCTTGATGCTGCATGAAATAAATGTCAGTAACGCACATTTCATGGTATGAAATATGAAACGCTCATTACTAAACCTTATTATCTAAGGTAATTCATGCGCCTCTCAGAAATTCACTGTGTGTTCACATAAGCCATATTGAGGGGAATTATGAGTTGATGAAATTTTTTTTAAAAAAAATAGAATTAAGAGTATTTGTTGTCTAATGAATAATTAGACAACACTCTTTAAACATGCAGAACAGCCGACAGCAATGCTGAACTTCTTTATCAGAGGTAAACTCTAAGTTGTTCTATGGGTACACAAGTAACCACATGTAGCTACAAACTACTGCGCTCAGAATCCTGGAGCCCCATTGTAGACCATCGCCAAGGCTGTCATTGCGAAGCAAAGGCATCAAGACATCAAGACCCAGAATCAGTGACTGTTCTGTACCTTCCCTGTGCAGCGCTCTAACGTCCGTTACCCTGCATGAAAGTAAGCGCACACTCCAGAACACAGGCACGTTTGTATAATCTCACTACTAGTTACACCAGTGATGCTGGGACCAGTTACTCATTTGTTTTAGAATACAACTAATTGTTGACAGTATGTTTTAGGTGACAATGGGTATAAATAACATTACTAATACATCGAGACAGCAGTTAAAAAAAGTCACATGTCCTCCATGGACATTTTATAAGTGCATTTTATATCAATAAAAAATGTTTCTGTTTTAAAAAAGAAAGAAGATCCCTACTTGTGTTCCCAGTGGCTTAGCTCTTGGTTAGATTAACTCCAAAGAAGTTCACAACCAGGATTAGTCATTATAATGTGCAAAACTAGTGATTTATGTGACCAGAAATTATAGAAACATCTCAGGTAATTGAATTAAAAGACTATCATATGGAGCTGGAGAGTGATTAAGAACACTGGATGCTCTTCCAGAGGATCCAAGTTTAAGATCCAGCATCCACATGGTAACTCATAACCCTCTGTAACTCCAATTCCAGAGGATCTGACACCCTCTTCTGGTCCCCATCGGTACTGCATGTGCATGGTGCACACTCAGGCAAAATACCCATATACAAAAGATTTTAGTTTTAATTTCAAAATAGACTATCATATAAAACTGAATAGTATTGGATAGACCAGCCAATTCTAGACTGTAAAGAAAATCATGTGTATTTATAAATTCCTTCATATCAATTTCCTAAATTTTATATTTCTTTTCATTTCTATAGAAATATGTCATAATACACATTTCCATAAAACTACTAGCAACAATCAATTAAAATATAATAGTTAAATTGAAATAAATTGACAAGTTACATTGTCAATTGTTATTATATAATACATAATTAAGTTGACAACATTTTTATTTGAACTTTACACTAGAGTAAATATAATGAGGCAATACATTAAGTTATTCATTAAATTATTAATTGTTATTTAGTGTTTTATTATTTTTATACATTATTAACTATTAAATTATCTAATATTAAAATGTTGCCTTCAATGTTTGTTTTTCTTCTGTAGGATATAAAATTACCCATTAAAATAAGCACAAATTTAAATAGAATGATAATCAGAATTTAAAATCAAAACAATGTAGATAAAATATTATATTTAATTTTCCAGTATTCAGTAAATCCAGGTATATACTTATATGAAAATAAAGCTACTCACAGTTCTAATGGCAGCTACTAAAATTCTACAGTGATGATGTCAAGCTTCATTCATGTTACGTCTACACCCGATGTGTACGAATTTCAGAGTCAGTTTTCCAGCACTATCTGTCGAAGACGTGTCTTTTCTTCAGTGTGTGTTGCTTGATTTTGTTCCTTTTTGCAGGTGGGGGGCACTTTATCAAATATCAGCTGTCTGTACCCGTCTTCTGTATTTGTATGTTGGTCAGCGTGTCTGTACTGTGTCAGTACATCCTTTTTGGTTGCCATGGCTTTGTAATGCAGCTTCAGAACTGGAGTGGTCACCCTTCCAGTGCTGTCTTTTCTGTTGTGGGGGGAGAGCGCTGTTATGAATGAGACATCTTTAAAAGTGTTTAACATCCTTAGCAATTAGAAAAATGCAAATTAAAACTACTTTGAGGTTTCCCCTTGCACCAATCAGAATGGCTATGGTCAAAAAAGCAACTCCCAACCAATGTTGGTGAGAACGTGGAGAAAAGGGACCCTCATTCACTGTGAGTGGAATTACAAACTAGTGCAGCCATTGAGTAGATCAGGGCAGAGACTTCTCAGAAAGATAAAAGCAAACCTCCCATATAACCCAGCTATCCCGCTCCTTGGCGTGTGCCTGAAGTCACTCCACAGATACTTGCTAAGTCCACTGAGGCTCTATTCGCATAGCCAGGAGACGGAAACAACCTGTATGTCCTTTAGCTGGGGAATACACAGCAAAAACGTGGTACATTTACACAACAAAATGCTATTCAGCTGAAAGGAAAACGAAATCATGAGATTTTGGGGCAAATGGATGAAACTAGAAAATACTATATTGAGTGAGGCAAGGCAGCCCAGACCACGAAAGATAAACACTGGGTGTTCTCTCTGAATCTTTAGATGTGAAGACTGAACCCAGAATAACTACAGAAGCCAGGTGTCTTAGTTTCAGTTTCTGCTGCAGAGACAAAACACCATGATCCAATGCGACTTGGGAAGAAAATGGTTTATTTCAACTTACAGCTTGTAGTCCATCATCCAGAGAGCAGCACCTCAAGTCTGGAAGCGAAAGACGGGAGCTGAAGCAGAGGCTATGGGGGATGCTGTTTCCTGGATTGCTCCAAAGCACTTGTTCTGTTTGCTTTCTTATCCACCCCAGGACCACCTTCCAGGGGTAGCACAACCCAAATGTGAGCTGGCCCCTCCCACATCAATAACAAATTATGCACCACAGACTTGCCTCCTCCCTGACAATTAGCTCACATAGCCTTAGCAAGAGCTGTGTAAGCAGCTAAGAGGCAAAATGCAACCAATAGTCCTACCTACCTGGATGCCTATAAACCACCATGATGACTAGAATGGCAGAATATCCACGAGGGTGCAATGGTGGTGCTTAAGAGGTAACTAACAGCTTTCTAATCGAACTTAAGGACCACTCAATAGGAAGGGATTTATGCTTAGTACTGTAAACACAGCCAATTACCCATGGCTGGTAAAGTCATGTGCCCTAGAGGAGAACTATTACTGCCACTCTTCTAAACCAGCATGATTTCTGACTCTATTCTAAATACATACCCTTATACCCGGACACAGAGAGCAATCGACTGTGCGTTATCCAGCGCCAATGGATGGACATATACATATACATCCAGTCTCTCTCCGGAAGTCTTTCCTATTGATTCTTATAAGAAATATGGTATTGTTCTCTCTGGCAAAACAAAAAACATTATTTCATTCACTGCACTTATTTAGATTAGTTATTAGGTTTGTCTCCAAAGCAAGCACAACTATAAAGTCATGTAACATTTCTATAATCCTGGTTAGAAGCATCATATTTGTCAAATAAAAACCCTCGTTTAGTGAAACTCCAGTGAGCAATGGTTATGTACATAGCCCCAACTCAAACACACGGGAATTAGGGAGGGAAGCAAGGAAGACCTAGAGGACATCGGCTCAACACAACAGTGACGGTAACTTACCTGTGATCAGAGCAAGAGAGCAGCCAGCCCTGCTCTCTGTGTTAGCCCTGCCAAGCATGCTCTGCTGCATCTAATCAGGAGGAAAGAGCAGGCCAACAACAAATGAGGAAAGTAATGAAAAATAAATGGACTATAATATTTTAAAGTGTCTCTAAGTCATAAAAGCCAAGGAAAGATCATTTTTTCCCAGAACAAAGGAAACTAAGGAGATATGACAATCAAACTCCACAACCAGATCCTCCTGCATCAGAGTTATTTATTGGAGCAATTGATGACACCCAACTGGGCTTGTAGCTTAAATTATGTCCATCTATTAATTCTAGCTTCCTGACGTAAATGGTCATTGTGGCAGTCATTTGTGTGAGGTGCCCTCTATAGTCTGACTTTCAAGTATTTGTTCCTCGGTTGGTGGCACTGTGTGGGTAGTTTAAGAGATGTGGCCTTACTGGTGGATGTATGTCACTGAGTTGGGATTTGAGGTTTCAAATCCTTGTACCATTTCCAGTCAGCA
This sequence comes from Dicrostonyx torquatus, assembly GCA_028555095.1. Classification (NCBI taxonomy): domain Eukaryota; kingdom Metazoa; phylum Chordata; class Mammalia; order Rodentia; family Cricetidae; genus Dicrostonyx; species Dicrostonyx torquatus. The sequence goes on from JAQHUG010000047.1 coordinate 9,250,394, forward strand.
CCCCCTGCTTCTGGTTTGTTGTAATGAGCTCTCAGCTGTTCCTGCCATCATGCCTCCGGCCGTGATGGACTCTGCCCCTCTAGAACCATAAACCAAATTAACCCTTCCTTCTGTAAGTTGTCTTAATCATGGTGTTTAAACTAATCAGACTACAGGGAAAGGGTTTTTCCTGTGATAGACCTGACCGTGATGTTTTATAGAGGAATATGGAAGTCTTTGGCACTTTGGACTAGAAAAGCACTTGAACACTGTAAGCAGAGCTTAATGGGCCGTCCTCCTAGGAACTAGGAAGACAGCTATGGGAGGGAGCAACACAGACAGTAGAGACCCAGCTCAGGTGGCAACAATATCAGCAACTGGGTTAGAGATTGTTCCTGTGATGTTTTGGCAAAGAATATAGCAGCTTTGTTCCTTTGTCCTAAGAATGTATCTTAAGGCTAAATTGAAAAATAGTGAGATAATTCCTTTGGTGGAGGGGATTTTAAGACAGTCTAGAGTCTTATACAGGTCTACAAAGAAAACAAGCAAGTGGGGCAGGAAGAAATACAAAATGCACAGTTTGGAAGAGAAAGAGCACACTGGGAAACTAACAGCACAGCCAAGGCTTGTGTTGAGATAACAAAGAGATTAAAGAGAAACCTGATCTGCATGAGGATAAAGAAAAGCATCCTTTAGGGCAAGACCCCACCCACTTGAACTTCCAACTGGTGAAAGGTAAAGACCTAGGAACTGGTTTCTAGAAAAGAACAAACAAAAGCTACTGCAAATGTAATTCCCGATGTCAAGGTCCAGCCCAAGTTGGGAGTCAAACTTGCCAGTGTCATCCACAAGGTTCTGGCTTTAAAGTCACAAAGGTTCCAAGAGTAAAGAGGTTGTGGGCTGTTTTTCTGTGGTCAGAGAGTCACTGAGACCAGTCATGTGGCAGGAGTCCCTGCATGGAGGCCTAGAGGACATCTCATAAAGTTGTGAAAGTGAAGCCTCAGTTGCCAAAGTCATGGAATATCTGCCGAAAAGAACTGCATGCTGAAAGTGGAACCATTCCAAGAGAGAGGCAGGG
>JAQHUG010000047.1:9265851-9277234 GCA_028555095.1 Dicrostonyx torquatus
CACTGCTTCAGATTCAGAGCTGGGACAGTGTGTACTGTACACTGCTTCAGATTCAGAGCTGGGACAGTGTGTACTGTACACTGCTTCAGATTCAGAGCTGGGACAGTGTGTTCTGTACACTGCTTCAGATTCAGAGCTGGGACAGTGTGTACTGTGCACTGCTTCAGATGTGAACGGGACAGTGTGTACTGTGCACTGCTTCAGATGCAGGGCTGGGACAGTGTGTACTGTGCACTGCTTCAGATGTGACCGGGACAGTGTGTACTGTGCACTGCTTCAGATGTGAGCGGCACAGTGAGTACTGTATATAACAGTAACCAGAATTTACATTCTAGAAGCCAGAATCTGATGGCGATTCTACTCTCAGACTTGCTTGTAAGAATCCCCTTCATTGAACTGACAGAGTTCTGTGTCCAATTAACTGTCTGAATTCTCCTCCTACCTCTCAGTAGTGTCCATTTTTCAAGCCGTTGTGTGGTCGGCCGCATCTGCCTGTCTCTGGATCTGTCTCATTGTCAAGGGTCCTCGTGGCTTCTGCTGCTAGACACCATGAACCCATCAGGTCTCCTGCATCACACATGACCTTGGTTTGGCTTAAGCTGAAAAGATTTTTATGACTGTGTGTGTCACTAAGGAAGTCGAGAGATACGTGGTCTCTGGCACAGTGGAAACCAGCTGCTGAAACGATCATTATAGGGAATCTGGTTTTGTGTCTCAAACCTATTTTCCAAGGCACTGAAGAGTTCTCCTTAAAGAAGCAAGTTGGCTCCCAGAGGCTAGCAGTGCCGGTAAGAATGGGGTTTCTTTTTCCAACACCCCCATCATACCTCTGAAACCTAAATCTTGCATACTGGCACGGGTCCTTCATCTACCATGGAACCAAGTCCTACACCAAGGCAACAGAGCAAACACTTGTCTAGAGCTCTCTTGTTCCTGATATTAGGAAGTAGGAGTCATCATATTAACAGTGTGAGTGATACCAGGCGGGCCACAGTGACGCCCCCTTCCAGAAAAGAGATGAGTTCTATTAGAAAAATGCATGCTAGGCAAACAAAATTTTAAGTGTTGCATACACCAGTTTTCACCTGTGCTGTCCAATCCACCTCTCCTACCTCACATACATCCTCTTCAGTGAAACCAACAGGTCTCCCCCTCCACCTCCACTCTTCCTAAGGGTGACTGACCTCCCACCACCCCACTCATGGTACTCAGCTCTGTGGTCAGTTCCTATAGGAGATTTTCCTTAGCTATCCACAACATTGCAACTTCAGGCAGGATTAGAAGCTCCCAACGATCCTATAGTTCTTTAGGGTTGTCCCTGTCATAGTACTGATATTCATGCATGGTCTTCATTTCTGGACTAACCCTCTTGAGCACAGTATCTCTATTTTATCACTGGATAAAAATAAACTCTTCTTTTATTTTGTCTGCGTATTTATACTTTTTAAACTTGTTTTTATTGAGCTACATATTTTTCTCAGCTCTCCTCCCTTCCTCTCCTCTCTCCTTCTACCCTCTCCCATGGTCCCCATGCTCCCAATTTACTCAGGAGATCTTGTCTTTTTCTACTTTCCATGTAGATTAGATCCATGTATGTCTTTCTTATGATCCTTATTGTTGTCTAGATTCTCTGGGACTGTGAATTGTAGGCTGGTTTTTCTTTGCTTTATGTCTAAAAGCCACTTATGAGTGAGTACATATGATCTTTGTCTTTCTGGGTCTGAGTCACCACACTCAATATGATGTTTTTTAGATCCATCCATTTGCCCACAAATTTCAAGGTGTCTTTTTTTTCCTTCTGTGTAATACTCCATTGTGTAAATGTAGCACATTTTTCTTATCCATTCTTTGGCCGAGGGGCATTTAGGTTGTTTCCAGGTTCTGGCTATGACAAACAGGGAGCACGGCATCTCTTACCTCAGTCCCCATGTCTATAAAATTAGTGCAGCTCCTGGTGTCTAGTCTGTACTCAGTCTTTGTCAACTTAATGAATTCATGAAAGAAATTCTAGCATGAAATTAACCCAAAAATTCACACACACACAATTCAGAATAGTTAACCAATCAGAAAGCCTCTAGATACAGTTATAGAACAGAGGTAGAGCCGGGTGGTGGTGGCTGGTGCACGCCTTTAATCCCAGCACTCGGGAGGCAGAGGCAGGTGGATCTCTGTGAGTTCGAGACCAGCCTGGTCTACAAGAGCTAGTTCCAGGACAGGCTCCAAAGCTACAGAGAAACCCTGTCTCGAAAAACCAAAAAAGAACAGAGGTAGAGGCCCAGAAGTATGCTGCAAGGACTAAGCATAGTTGTTCCAGCTACTAGAACAAGGGCTGCTCCCAGGTGCCATGGACAGCAAAAGCACCAAGAGGCAGCAGGTACCTTCTGGGTACAATGCGATGACAGCGGTTCGTCATCTGCTACAGATATATCCAGCTGCATACTTCATAATTTCCCATCATATACATATTCATATGCATGGACATATGTATTTGATATGTGTGTTACATATGTGAAATAAAAGGTGTGCACCAGTTTTCCTTTTCTACAGTCTCTTATAGCCAAACTTCAATAGTATCCAGGTGCGCCTTTGGTTGGAAAGACGCGAAGCCTGTGATACTCCCCTTCCACAGCATCTGCTCTGGCTTCAGATCCCAGACCAAGAGTCTCAATAGCTCCCTTAGAGATGGCATCCAAAATGATAGATGTTCCCATGGCATTTGCTTCCCCTATATGCAGTCTAATGATATGCACAGCTTCCCCAGACTCACTCCATACCCCAAGAGAGCACACATTGGGCATCTCAGGAGAGCTTAAGACAACAAGGCTTGGGGAAAGCTTTAGAGAAGCTAATTTTGTATTCACAAAGAAAGCAGCAGTGGCCAAGTCCTGCCAGTAGGTGAATTTACAGCACATAATTCTTTCAGAATGAGATATGCAAATTAAATCAATTAAATCCTGGCTGTGCTCGGCCATTCTAGAGCACACACACACTCATGGTCACATTAATTGAAACGGTGCAGGAGTCTTAGATTGAGGGTAATAAGTTGTGCCTGAGACAATCAACAGGCAGTGCATTCAGATTAGGGCTGAGTGGGAAGAGCAGATGTTAAATCATTCAAGGATCCCATACTGCATGCCAGAGAGGCTGGCCGTGTGGCACTAACTACCAAAAAGGAGTGCAGCTTTCAGTTCTGATGACAAGGCACACAGCTTCCTCGGGGGAGAAGCTGCTCTCTCTCTCCAGACACCAAGCAGACACAAGGATGAGGAAGGGCAGTGGTTAGGACCTTGACTAATCTCAAAATAAAAGGAATACAGTTTCAGAGTGCAACAGGGTCGGCATTAGAACTCGAGCAAATATACACGCATTCCTGGTGGCCTGAGACAGAAACATTGGTACATTCTAGATTCCTCCCACCCTAACCAGCTCTTTCCCACTGCTAACCTTTCCCTGCCTCGTCGTTATGCTCTTAATTCACCAGCCTTTCACTTCTCACTGTCCCTATCACCCGAGACCAAAACCGTCAGCTCTCCTCTCCTGCATGTCTCAAATTAGCTCTTATTGATTTGCCTGATTCTACTTTTGTTTCCCTCTGATCCGCCCTCCTGGTAGACGCTTTAATATTTTTTTTTTAAAAATTGAACCGTGTCCTTCCCTCCCTTAAAACTCAATTGCCTTCCCCTTGCATTTGGAACAAAATCCCAACTTTGTATGGTGATCTAATTAGCAAAGCAAAACAGGCCATTGCATAAGGTCTGTGAGCCCTGTTGTCCACTGCGCATCCAGTCTACCACACTGGCTCAGTTCAGTATTCCCTAAGACAGGAAGCCCTTTCCTTCTCGGACCATTTGCAATGCTGTTCCTTCTTCTTGGGATAGTTTTCCCCATTCACCTCAGCCGAACTCCTAACCCCTTTGTGTGGCTAACCCTCATCTTATGACCATGCCTTAAATGTGATCTCAGTGAGCCCTTTTCTGAACACACTACCTAAAGAACACCATTTCTTCTTCCAAACCCTAAGACCTGAAATACCACCTTCCCCTACAACAGTGGTTCTCAACCTTCCCACGGCACAGCCCCTTAATACAGTTCCTCATGGAGTGGTGACCCCCAACCATAACATTATTTTTGTTGGTACTGCATAACTGTAATTTTGCTACTATTATGAATCATGATGTAAATATGTGTGCTTTCCAATGGTCTTAGGTGACCCCTGTGAAAGGGTTGTTCAACCCCCAAGGGGTCGTCATGACCCACCGGTTGAGAATCACTGCCAACCTGTTGTTTCCTCTTTCCCAGAAACTGAGAAACAGTAACCGCAATTCACACCTTGGCATCTCAAGCCTGTCAGTGCCTAGACTGTAGCAAAGAGAGATTAAACACTCAGAGATCTTCTCCTGCTGGGATCCATTTCCGTTGTCAGCAGGCGCACTGTAGAAGGGATGGTGGGAACCCACTTGAGTTGATTTGTCTTCAATCTAGTCAACAAGGCAAGGCAATTTAGCCTTGTACATTCTAACTGAGCCTTAATGACCCAACCCAGGGAGATCCCTATTAACATATCAGGGAGATTGGCTGAGAACTTTGATTGCCCCTCTGGAGATCTATTAATCCATGATTTATTAATCTACTAGAGGAAGATCTCAGCAGCCCTAGCATGCAGTCATTAATCCTTCAAATATCATTTTATCTCTTCCCTCTTCCAGCCCACTTCTTAGAAGACGTCTGAAGGCTGTTGCCCCTGAGGTTTTGTTGGCTCATACTCTGCCTACGTACGCTTCAACCTAGATCTCTGGGTATCTGAAATGTCCTTGATGGAATTGTCACTATAGATTTAACTAACTCCTATACTTCTTTATCTAACTTCATATATCTTGGCCCTGTAAAGGATTTTAATATACTCAGTTGTGGCTTCACATTTTCTTAACTGATTAATTTATCTCTATTAGTGATATCCATCTTATGCGAACACATTCAGTTTATAAACATACTTAAGAATAATATGTAAAAGACACTGTCTCTGTCTATATAATGAACACAGGTCATCAAATCTTATTTTACATGTCTTTAAAATATTTTTTCAAAAAACAGAATCTCACCTTTTTTAAAATTTGTCTTTCTTGAGCTGGAGAGATAGCTCAGCAGTTAAGAGCACCTATTACTTCTACAGGGGACCTGGGTTTTCAGTTCCTAGTACCCACATGATACCTCACATTGCTAAGAACTCTGTGAGTTCTTCAACACACATGGCGCACATATGTGATGCATATACATACATCCAGGCACACCAACGCACATACACATAATTTAAATATTTTCAAGTTGTCTTCTTTTGAATTAGTGAAATAGAGCACTTATGTAAGAATACAGTCAGTTTTATTACTGTTATAAAATGTACCTATACATTAATGTTAGAGTTGAAAAATTACGTTATTCTGTAATTTAGCTTTCCTTCTTTACTTTGCATCTTTTTCCTATTTGCTCCAAGTTTCAATAATCCAAAGGCAATACCCAGTGTCTGGAGACAGAATTTCTCAGAAGTCAAGCAGAAACTTGGGATCAATCAAATCCACAAGGTTAAATAATGAAAACTGACAAAGTTTCATTATCAAGGCAGGCTTCAGGAACTTCGGGTTAGTGACATGGGGGAGATGGCTCCATCTGTAAAGGACTTGCCATACGAAAATGGAGAGCTGTGTTCTGTCCTCCTGTCTTATGTAAAGATCATAGCAGAGGTCTGCAATTCCAGCATTGGGGAAGCAAAGACACATGGAACCCCAGAACTCGCTGGCCAGGCAGCAGGGACAAATGGCTGAGCTTCAAGTTCAGTGATGGATTACGTCTCAAAAAGCAAGGTTGAGAGCAACTGAAGAAAGTGCCCAATGTCAACCTCTAGCCTCCACATACTGTGCATAGACATGCATACACAATCATGAATACGTGCACACATACCAAACATAAAAACAAATAAATACAAATTAAAAGGACAATTACATATTCAATTGGTGCTGTCACCTGAGTGCTACTGAATCCTTCAATTTGTTGTCATGTGCTCAAGGCAAAACCTTTGGTAAGAGAATTGTATGGGTGGAGCATAGCTCATGCAAACTTAACCTAGTAAGCAAGCTACATGCAGAAAGAGGAGCAGATCCACTAAGAGATGTATGGGTCTGTGATGGGAGCTGAGAATACAGAAATAAATAAGAACATGTCTTTGGCCTTGCAGGATCATTTTCACATTAGGGTTACTGAACCGTGAACAGCTATAACACATGGGCTGAGCATTCTTACAGAGTTATGACATGTGGTTACCAAGACTGTCTCTTTATGGAACATGAGGTTAAATTTCAGGGGGACTTCTTGGTCAGTCAGGTCTTCTTTTCAGAACACAAGCCCTCTTTCCAAGCTCTCAAAATGCTGCTTGCTAGCAGCTCACATAAGCATCCCTTCCCAAGAACTGTCCTTCCCTATCCAAGGATATGCTCCCAATCAGGCAGCCAATGACTGGCTGATACACGATCACAGAGGAACACTATTATTCCTCGACTAAAGACATCACTGTAGGCCCATAACAGCTTTGGAACTTCTTTGGGGGTCAAGTGGGGTCCCTATGCAAAACTGCAGTTTAGGCTCACTCTCTGCCTAACCCAGCTGTCTGCACTCCCTTGAAGATGATGCTCCTGCAGGTACTCCCCAGAGAGAGTCTATTTTCAGCCTGTATAGCTTCCCTTGGTTTCACAAAAGGAGCTATACGATAATAGGTGGCCATGGATAAGATAGGGTTGTATCCAAGACAACCGAATACAGTGACGTATGTGTACTGTAGGTCCAGATACGTTTCTGCATTGGATCACATGCTGCCATTAACAGGCAGTTTACACTTTGTAGTTCTATTTTTAAACCCTTGAGAATTTCTATCAAGTCAGATTAGTGCCTCCCAGATTACTCTCCTAAGTTGCCAGGCCCCTTAGTGTCATCCATCCATCCATCCATCCATCCTTCCACCCTCTTCCACTAACCTATTTACTGAGAGCTTCACAGATTGCACATTTAGCTGCCAGACTCAGCAGCAGATGCACCCAGAACAGCCATCAGCAAAGCACACTACATTCTAAGCACACTCGTGAATGTGAAGAACAGTGTGGGGGCACAGGACTAGCTGGCTCTGGATGTCTCTACAGAAGCTCTTTGTACCTGGCATCCCAGTGGGATGGTATAAGGCTTGGGCCCTCCCCTCTTCCCATGCCCTGTCACTCACAGATGTTAGACCTCTGCATTGGTCTGAAGGCTCTTTACTGCTTCTTCCTGCTATATTCTTTGTTGTCTTGCAGAGGCTTTATCCCACCAAGTTACTTCGACATCTACCTTTATCATCATTTTCTTACCAAAGAACCTGTTAAGTCACAAAGAGAGCATACGTACAGAAAGCGCTCCCTGGGATCCCATGAGAAGAGAGTAGACACACACACACATAATTGGGCACATTGCACATTACACAAAGAAGTCTTTCTGAAAGTTAAGCTCACACTCCACAAAGTTATGGATCTTCTCTATACATACTGCTTCTGTCATACTGCTATTAGAATTATGCCACTTGTGTCATAGCTGCCCAAAAGTCAGTAATCCCAGTGTGAAAATGATCCTGGACAAAGGGACATTATCATTTATTTCTGAATTCTCAGCTCCTAGCAAAGAAAATATGTTCATAAATAGTTGAGTCTAACAGGAAGGCTGCTTGTTTGTCCCAGCTGCCCAGAACCAAAATAATCACACAGAAACTGTATTAATTAAAACACTGCTTGGCCCATTAGCTCTAACTTCTTATTGGCTAATTCTTATATTAATTTAACCCATTTCTATTAATCTATGTATTGTGAAGTCATGGGCATGGCCTCAGCCACTTTCAAAATGCAGGTCTGGTAGGAGCCACACTCAGCACCTTGACTCTGAGAATGAACATGCGGCATATAAACCCTTTTTATCTGAGTAACAGCCAGATCTGCCATGCAGAGCATTGCGCAGCCTGGAAACATCTCTGTGTGTGGCAGCAGGAGTCAGCCATGCTCTCCTGCTCGTGCATGCCTAGTAGACCTTATCCCACTGCCAGCAAACAGCAAGCTGTGTTAAACTCAGTATTATTTTTTTTTTCATCTAGAATTCCTTTTCAAGTTTTCTTAGGTTTTACAGGAATTTAGCTAGCACACATTGGAGTGCCAATCTGTAACAGGAAGTCCGCTTATTTTCATATCGCCACATGGCAGTGGCTTACCAGGTAAAATTCCCAGCATCTGTCTCTGGCAGCTCCATGGCATTCCTCCCACTCTGCTTTCTTCCTCCCAGAATTCAGTTCAGTCTTCCCTGACTACATAAGTTCTGCCCTATCAACAGGCCAAGGCAGTTTCTTTATTAACCAATGAAAGCAACACACAGACAGAAGGGCCTCCTACACCCTACACCAGTTGAGGAAGTAAAAAAAGAAAGGGCAGCAGGAGGAGATCAAAGGAGGAAAGGCCAAAGGACAGAGTCATTTGGTTTTCTCTCAGCACACAGCTGACACAAACATGCTCGCCCACAAAATGAAGGTACAGAGCAGTCTGCCTCTTCATGCTTCCCACACAGTCATTAATAAATATTTATAGTAACCTGGCCTGGGCACGATCCTGGGATCAATCCCCAGTACCACAAAATATACACATGAATAAGTGTGTATTAGTGTATGCCAGGTGGAGAAATAATGAGTCACACCTATATGGCTCTTGACCAAGAACTGAAACACAGAAACGTCCTAGTCTCTTATAGGGCAGGCGGTACCCACATTTTGCCCAACACAAATTGGTCAGCAAGGCGTTCTGCACATGCTGTGGAATGTGACTAATGTGAAGGGGGATGAGACTCATCGCTCAGGTAAATGGGCATTGATGTCACCAACTGTCCTCCCGGGATGCTGCAGGGAAATGTCCCACTTAATGACTCATTAGTCATTTTCAGGTATAGCTTGAGCTTTCTCCTCACTAATTAGGTTGACCTTTCTAGGGGCGAAGATTTAAGCTGTGAATATATTACCTGCTTCAAAAATCATCTGTTTGTAAGGCAAATGGTGCTGTGGCACCTCAGGGGATGGGCAGACATAGTGATGGGAGTGCCCCTCCGCTTAGAATATCTGCATTGCCTTTAAGCCATTTAAGACTTTAAATATGTCCTAACCATTTCTTTAAAAACAAACACTGCTAAGCAGAGCATGAGTTGAAGCCAACCTTTAAAAGGTGTTTTGCTGACTCATCTATGTTTTAGGTGGATTTCCGAGTCCCAGAGTGGAGTGACCAATAGTGATGGAGACTGCCTCAGTTCAGTGTCCCTTAGCAACCACAATTTCACTTTCCTGTTGCCATAACAACTGTGGGATGAACATGAAGGTCATCAAGCTCCCTGAGCCTCTGTCAGGAAAATCAGCCCCTCTAACTTCCCCGCTCCTCTTCTCTGTTTGCTCTCACAGGAGATGGCTTACAGAAAGTGGCATTTGCTTCTCCCGTCTGCCTGTCTGCCTCTCCATGTTTGTCTAGAAAGCAATCTATGAAAACACACAAGATAATCCATAAAGGAAAGATGGCCCAGACCTTGGCTTGTACAGTGATGCAGTCTCTATAATCTGGCACTTACGCTGCACTGCACGTATGACGGCTTGGTTTTAAAAGAACACAGAGAATATGTGTGACAGGGAAAAGATTCTGAAATGCTGAAAAGCTTCTTTTTCAATGTAATATTTTTCGAGAATTTCATAAATGAGTACTGTATTAACATCACTTCTATCCACCCTCTCCCCATCCAACCGTTCCAACGTTCCCACCCTCAACTCCCTCTCAAATTCATGGCCTCTTCCTCTTTAATTATCACTGTTACATACACATATATGTATGTAAGTATATATAATGAAAATTACTAAGCCTGTTTAATGTTGCTCATATGTATGTATGTATGCATGCATGTATGACTATGCACTCGGCATTGAACAATTCATGTCTGGTGAAGACTTAATCTGCCTTTCCCTAGGAGTTGCCTGTTGCTGTTGCCAGTGCCCTGGGCTGCCTCCTCCCAGAACTGAAGGTAACAGTCTATTGCTGGAGAAATTTGTCATGATTCTTAGTACTCGCTTGGCAGTTTCTGAGAAAAGGAGGAGGGGGAGGCTGAATCTGGAGATCTCCATGGCCCCTTTCAGGACTCAGGGTCCTGAAAGCAAGGGCTTTCTTTCAAGTGGGAAACCAAAGGCAGTCCCAGCATGGGCTTGCCCAGCAAGTGTGAAACAATCAGCTTCTCAGAACAAAGACAAAAGCCTGCTCTTGCTGTGAGCTTTACAATCCTTTCCCTCCTTCCCGTGTGGAAGCGGTGGCTGTCCACTTGTGCAGTGCCCAGAGAGATATGCAGCAAGGAAACTTTCCCTGTGTGTTTTCTCAGGAATCATAGGCAACTTTAAAAATGGATTTCCTCCTCCGACCTCACCAAAATTCCAAGGAAATCACCAGGATATTAGCAGATGCAACATTTGGAGGCATTATCATTCATAGCTATTTTAAGGCAGATAAGTTTCCAGCAAAACTGACTCTTGACGTTTGCAGGAATAAATGATTCTTAATTTATTTTGGAGAAAAAAAAACCAACCTCTGCTGAAATGCAAGACAGTTGATTATATAATGCAGAGTGAAAACTGTATTAGGGATATTTTATTTTAGGGCATGTACATATACTCATTAATTTAATAGGAGCCTAGGTTTTTTCATTTTTTGGTTGATGCTTTTATGGAATCATGTGGGTTCCTGTTTTGCCATAAAGTAACGCCAGCTCAGGTGATATATTAAGCCATCTGTTCTTTTCCTTGTTCTATTGACCCATCCACACACGAAAGACTAAATGTGACTGTATGTGATCTTCTTCTCTTCCTCGGAACACACATCTTCAAGAACTTCCAAAGCAAAGTCTATCCAAGTAGATCACTTTCGTAGGTAAAAATGTTTCCTGGAAAGAAGGGGCCATTGAAGGCAGAAAGAAGACTTTCTGCATTGGTTTTTCTCAAGGGAGAAAAATGGCTCTTCACAGAGAAGCAAGGCACCTGCACACCTGCAACTTGTTACCCTTCTCCTGAGGGTGCTGGGATCTGAGCAGTATCTTTAGAGATAAGAGGTGACAGCTGGGCAGAAAAAAAAAATCAAAACCAGTACCTGGCATATAGTGGACATTTCATGATTTCTCTAAAAGGAATCCACAATTCCTAACAGCAGCAGCTAACATGCAGCGAGGGACAAGACGTGGGGCACAGCGGACACAGCAAAGCGACTGAACAGAGGTGGGCACAGCAGCCACACCAAAGAGAGTGAACAGAGGTGGGCACAGC
>JAQHUG010000047.1:9281512-9291523 GCA_028555095.1 Dicrostonyx torquatus
CCTGCAGCACTGTGAGACTGCAGCCTTGACAACCCCCCCCCTGCAGCACTATGAGACTGCAGCAAAGGCCTTGACCATCCTGCATCGCTGTGAGACTGCAGCAAAGGCCTTGTCCACCCTGCAGCACTGTGAGACTGCAGCCTTGACACTCCTCCCTGCGGCACTATGAGACTGCAGCAAAGACCTTGACCATCCTGCATCACTGTGAGACTGCAGCAAAGGCCATGGCCACCCTGCAGCACTATGAGACTGCAGCAAAGACTTTGATCCCCCCTGCAGTGCTATGTATGAGACTGCAGCAAAGGCCTTGACCCCCCTGCAGCACTGAGAGACTGCAGCAAAGGCCTTGACCCCCCTGCAGTGCTTATGAGACTGCAGCAAAGGCCTTGACCCCCCTGCAGCACTGAGAGACTGCAGCAAAGGCCTTGACCCCCCTGCAGCACTGAGAGACTGCAGCAAAGGTCTTGACCCCGCCCCCGCAGTGCTTATGAGACTGCAGCAAAGGCCTCAAGCACTCTGAGACAATAGACAATTATGAAATGTCTGCAGTGAAAATCAGAGAACTTTAATAGCAATCTCCAGGAGAAACCAAGGAAACAGGGGTGGGCCAGCTAGGTTAGACAGCTCCATGCCATGCCCACTTGAGCACCCTCCTCTCCAAGGCTCCCAGACACTGACCAAGAATACTGTTTAGAATAAAAAACACCCAGTCTTCTAGAACAAGGAACGTAGCCAAACTCTAAACAAAGACATTTCAGAGAGAAAGTCCTTAGTGAACTCAAATCAGGTCAGCTTGTCCCCATCAAAGGATTTCACGAGCATCTGCACATGGCATTGGACCACCAGCACCAGCAGAACCTGGGGGAGGCTGAAGGAGAACCATGAAGCATCCTCATTGTTTGTACAGCAGGAACAGGATGAATCATTTGTTCAAGGGCACGGTCAGATGAAACAAGCAGATTTTGCTCAAGGACAGTGATTCTCAGCACACGCTAAAGAGGTGCATGACTTTTGGGAAAGCATTCCACACCATACAAAACCAATATTAACATGCATTTGGCTGATACAGATGCCCAAAAGACTGAAAGGTATTGAGAGAATTTGTAGTTTGGAAACCTCTAGACATTCTTCACCTAGAGGGAAAATACAAACAGGGATCAAAATCAGTAGTTATTAGGCCTCGAAATTCAGAGCTCAGGCAGACACAACTAGTGCAGGCTCAGCCACTTGCCTGCTGGAAGGAACGAGACTCCAAGTCACTGTTTTATCTTTTTGTGTTTACCTGTTTGAATGTGTCTGTGTGCATGCTTACATATGTGTATTATATATATGCATATTTGCATTGTGGCAGCATATATGAGTACAGATGCAGAACATATATGTGCACACGTGAGAATGCATACACATTTGGGGAAGCCATAAGTTGATGTCAGGTATTTTCCTCCATGACGCTCACCTTATTTATTGATGCAGAAACTGTTCCTGAACTCTGAGCTTGTCGGTTTAATTCATCTAACTAACCAGCTTGCCTAGGTATCCCTGTTGCTGCTCCTGAACTCCAGGATCATAAGCAGGCCCCAGTGACACTCAGCTTCTATATGCATGCTGGGGATCTGAACACAGATCCTCCTGCTTATAGAACAGTGCTTTCTCCACTGAGTCATACCCCAACCCCTTTGATCATTTCTTTAACAAGAGACAACAATACTTCCTGCTTTAGGGGATATTTGTGAGGAGAAAATAAATGAGAGAACTTTGTGCTTTCTGGTATGAAGTAAACATTCAATAACTCTTAGCTACTGTTGTTACTGCCATAGTTCTGGTGTGTGATGGATGGGAAAGATGTAGACATACGTGACTCCAAAGGACCACAGCCTCAGCTTCAAATTTGAGTTAACTTGTACAGGTATTAGCTGTGTTCCAGGCATTATGCAGTGTTCCTCCCCTCATTAAGATGCACTCGCAGCTCAGGAGACAAGGAAGACCACTACATCATGCAGTGCATACTCCACTAAACTGTGACAAATTAGACAATGCATCCAAGCTCAAGTGTCTGAGCAAAAAAGGGTTAGCCTCATGTGACCTGACTCCTAATTCCCACACTTACAGCAAGAAGGATTCTTAAACTGTCCCTCTTCGGAGCTGCCTACAGAGACATCAGAGATATCTCAAAACTATACCCAGAACCTCAGAGTCAGAAAGGCTGGTGGAGACCAAGTAAGTCTAGAGGTAAAGGGAATTCAGAAACCCCAACTTTAAGGGACCATGCCATTAGGGTAGAGTTGACTGCATCCCCTGTCCCTAGAACCATGACATACAGGTTGATAGTGTCATGTCTCCTGTGGAAATCAAAGGGTTGTATTTACTATAGAACTAGCTCATTTGGGACCAGTAGAAACTCGGCAGGGAGGTGTTCCCTAAAGGTGCGGTCTCCTGCATCAATGGAGAAAGTCGTGCAGATATCAAGACCACTCCAACACTAACATAAGCCATTAGAATCTGTTGGTTAGACTAAGATGTAGGCTTGTTGCTAGAGTATTTGTCTATTATTCATGAAATCCCAGGTTCAAGTGCCATCATTGCACACAATGGTCTTGCTGGTGTGCTGCTAGAATCCCAGCATTCAGGAGATAGAGGACATAGGGTCAGAAGTCTAAGATCATCCTCAGTTTGTGGCCAGCCTGGACTACATGAGACTTTAGCTCAGAAAGAAATATAAACAAACTGCAGGCTGTAGCCCTGTCTGTAAAAAGTATCTCGATCTTCCTACACTGAAGACATCTGTGCCTCAACTCTATCCATCCACCATGCTCCTCACCCCAAGCGTGCTAAGCTCCATTAATACCATCTCTGTTCTCCAAGATCATGGTCGTCTCCAGACCCTCGACCACTGTCAGGGAGACAGGAAGTGCTCTCCATGTGATGCAGAGCCAAAGGTTCTCATTATGTTGTCTACATAGGCTCAGAACAGAGGCACTGGCCGTCGAGGGTCTTGGTGCACTCTTGGCAAACACTCACTACAAGTAAAAGCTCTACGCTGGAAACGTGTGACAAACTTAGTGCTCAGTAAACAGTCTCTAGGCCTGTGAAAACCAGCACAGTTGAGGGTTGTGTAGATGCAGTGGCCAGCCCAGTCCAAATGAAGCTATCCGTCCCACCACATACCCTAACACCTAGGCCAAACACACCCAAAAGCATTCAACATTGGTGACCACCAAGTAAGTGTTTACTCTAACTAGCCACCCATATGCAGCAAAGCCATTCTCCCCATCACACCCCCTTCCCTAGTATAATATCCCAGTAGTCATTGCTCCTGCCTGAAGCAGCTATAGACTTTGCTTAGACAAGTATTTGAAGCACATTTTTCATACAACAATAGAAAAGAAACATTGAGTGAACGCTCTTAGCTCTAACTGATGTGTAATGCAGCCCAAGGTGACATATTATAAAATACTCAGTTGAAACAATGCACCTAGCAAGAGTTCTTATGCAAATATGAAGACTAGCCATTGGCAGCAGTTTCCTCCTGGTCTGCTCCTGGCCATCCTGCATCACTGCTTTGTTCTCTCCTTAATCCTGCACTCCTAGGGCCTTCTTCCACTGACTTTTCTGTGCTTCGAATGCCAATGTCTGCCTCTCTCAAAGACAGATTTGGTTTTTAACTCTATTCAAAAGTTTCAGGGCAATGCCTTTTGAAATCCCCCAACACTTGTTTTCTGTTCAAGGGAAGGAGAGATGGGAAGCAAGCCATTTTGTAGCAGTTTATTTCAGCCAGTCAGATAGGTGGATCTCTTCAAGACACCAGAAAACAAACAGGCAAGCAAACCACTCTCATCACCCCCGCAACCTCTGCCCTAGAACACATGTTCAAAGCAAGTTCTCAGTATATTGAATATCTCAATTAGTTTCTGGTTGCTGTGACAAAGACAACTTAAAGAAAGAAAATTTGATTCTAGCTCATATCTTGCGAGGCTTCAGTCCATGGCCAATTGGCTCAGCTGTTTTGAGGTAAGTAAGGCAGACCACTGCGGGGCAGGCAACAAAACTGCTTACCTTATGGTGGCTGAAACACAGAGAAATGATAAGGGCTAAGGTCCAGGGACCTCACTTCCTTATAAAACATCCCATCTCTTTAAGGTTTTACCAGCCCCAGTGTGTGTTGTCTGCTCCAGACCAAGTCTTAAGTCCTTAAGGGACACTTAAGTTCCAAAATATAACACTATCCCATCCTTCAATCCCAGGGGAAGAGCAAACAATGAAATTCAATGTAAGCAAATAAAATTGGGCATAGACTTTAGGATGTTGTGAGATGATTCTTCCATATGCTGTATGTGTTTCTCTCATTGGTTAAATAATAAAACTGATTTGGCCTATAGCCAGGCAGAATACAGCTAGGCAGGGAAGCCAAACAGAGATACAGAGAGGAGAAGGACAGAATCGAGGCAGATGCCAACCAGCTGCAGGAGGAACAAGGTATATTAGAGCACAGGTAAAGCCACAAGACATGTGGCAAAACATAGATGAATAGAAATGGGTTAATTTAAAAGTAAGAGCTGGTTAGTAATAAGCCTGAGACATTCGGCCAAGCATTTTGTAGTTAATATTAAACCTCTGAGTGATTCTTTAAAAGCAACTGCTGGATGGGGCAGAACAGAGAAACCTCCATTTACACAAGGAAAGTTTTCTCTTTTTTAACTTCTCTCTGTAAGTGTCCCCTCAACTTAGACTTCTGTGCCATTAAGATCGTTTATTCTCTCCAGAAAGAATCATTTAGACATCTTTATAATCCAGTCCTTCCTTGTCCCACATTCTTCTTGGTTAATGGCACATTCAGGATTCACTGTGATGCCGGTTTAATTCTCAGTGTGTGGTGATTAAACACATTCAAGTGACAAACACACACTGGGCATTTCTTTTGTGAGGGAGACTCAACTCCTCCTCACAAAATCCAACAATCAAAGAAAGGAATGAACCTCAATCTTCCCTCATTCTTCCAAAGGTCCTCAGAGCAACTACCAATCATCATCTGAGTATTAGCATTCCCCAAAATGTTGTGGCAACCTCCTGATTTTTCTTTTATTTAGACTACTGAAAGTCAATGGCAGTCCTTGAATTGCAGACAAAATTGATCATGGGTTTTGAAAATATAATAAGTGTGATAGAAAAAAGAAATTAGTAAAAAGTTGACAGTGTTTCTCTGCACATCCTTCTTTCTCAGCAGAATTCCATTTTCACTTAAAGAGCTTCCTGGTTCCAGGAAGCAGACACTCCAAAGGCCACCAGAGTGGTATGTGACCTCACTCCCATACACATATGCACACATGCATACATTACACACAAAAAAAAGAGAAGAAGGATGAGAATGGATGCCAAAGGACAAACACTAACCTCTCATAGGCATGTACTCTAGCCCCTTCCAGATCCTCCTGACTAGCCTTGGAGTATGGGAAAACGCATGCATAGTCTCTGATGCCTCGTTTGCTGGGAACTTGAATGACACTAGTCATCTTCACCACTTAAAGCAATGAAGTCAACACATAGAGGGAAATCAGAGCCAAGCAGATCCCAGAACTATGCATACTTGTAATGATGTCATAAACTTCCAGGTCAAATGGTATCTGAAGTTCTCTGAGTTTTTACTGACACCAGCCTGGAAATTCTCCTTCCTTCTGGAACAGATTACATTAGACTTTTCTTCTTTGCAATCAAACAGTCTTGACACTGAGCCAGAAAGGAAAAGAGAAAGAAATGTAAGAGAAATACAGAAAGAAGGCCAAAGATGCCTGAACACTATCTTTTAGTTCTTGGAAGCTGGACCAGAGGCAAAGAATCTGCTTGTGAGCAGTGGTCAAACCCAAGACTCTTGATGTATGGGCTTCTTTACATAATTCCTGGAGGCACAGAAGATGGCAACTAGTCACCTCCAAAAAATAAGAGAGAGAGAGGAGAGGAGAGAAAAAGAGGGGTGGGGAGGCTAGGAGAGCAGAACTATATGGTTTTTTGTCACACAAATTAAAGTTGTGAGGTCAACTCACAAGAGTATGACTGCCATGAGATCAGAATCACTGAGGGGCTTTTTGAGGCTGGCTAACACAGGCATTGAGTCTACCTGAAAGATGTAAGTTCAAAGTCACACAACTTCAGACAAGTTACTTAGTAGCTATCTAAATTTTAGTTTTACTATCTATCAATTTAAAATAATAAATACATACCTACATTCAACCTACATTTTACCAGTGAGAACACAGATAATGTCCACAAATTTCTTTAGCCCTCTGCCTAATTCCATAAATGAGTGTATTAGTCAGAGTTCTTTAGAGTAATAAAACTGACAGAATGAATATATAATAGATATGATATATATGTGTATGTATATGAATATATGTGATTTATTAGACCAGCTTACAGACTTTGGTCCAGCTAGTCCAACATAACTATATACCCACAGAAAGTCCAAGATCCAGAAACTGTTCCATCCATGAAGTTTAATGTCCCAGCTGCTACCAGAATCCCAAAAAAGTAGATTCTAATGCCAGTGAAAGAATGGGCTTGCTACCAAGGTAGAAACACAGCAAGCAAAGATCAAAAGCTTCCTTCTTCCACATCTTTATAGGCTTCCAATAGAAGGGGTGGCCCAGATTAGAGGTGAGTTTTCTGAGCTCAAGTGATCAGGATTAAAGGTATGTCTTCATCATACACAAAGATCCAGATAACAGATTTTCCCACTTCAAATTAAGAAAAATTCCCTCACACGTGTGCCTCTCCATTTTGGGGTTTTAGTTAATTCCAGATGCAGGCAAGTAAACAACCAAGAATAGCCTTCACAACGAGCAATAGATGTTAGCCATTATTAACATCATCATTACTGGCGTGATTGTCATCTTCTCTCATTTGACAACTGAGGAAACATTGTTGGCTATGCCACAAAGACATGGTAATGAAGTCAAGATTCTCTGGACCCACCATGCTGATGTCTCTACTCACTGAGCTGTTACATAGGCACCATGGGAAACAGAGTGAAAAGAGTTTGGAAGATTAATCCAAAGAAGGCTCAAAAGCTGGCCCACTATCAACGGTCAACATCACCAATGACAAACTTGTCAGCTAAGACTGCTTTGTTATTGAAACGGCAAACCCCTCCATCGTACCTCTTGCTTCGCCTTACTCAGGAGGTGACCATGAAGGTAATTGCAAGCTTTGATTGTGACAGCTGGCGTTAGTCTTTACCTTCTTGTGCCCATGCTTGTTGCCTCACAGTTACAGGACAACTGTAGTAGCTTCTACACACACGAACAGACAAAGGAAATACCGACAAGCTCTGCAGACTTGCAGTGAGAACTTTGTTAGTGGCTCTCATAGAGCAAAGCTAGGTGCAAAAGTCATACTTTCAACCAATTATGACTGACCCTTGGCCTAGACATTAATGTCCGAATACAATGCAGATTTTGATTTTTCTGGTGTGTGTGTAGGGGGTATTGGAGGTATATACTTGTTAGTATGGCTATGTACAGATACGAGTTGATTTTGATTTTTCTGGTGTGTGTGTAGGGGGTATTGGAGGTATATACTTGTTAGTATGGTTATGTACAGATACGAGCTAGAGGATGTACATGTGTTCAGGGGCCAGAAGTTGGCATTGGACATCTTTCCTTGGTGGCCTCCACCTTCATGTTTTGATATAGAAGTCTCACTGATCCTGAAGTTCATTGTTGGGCTAGGCTGGCTGGCCACCAAGCTTCAGGGATCTCCTGTCCCTACACTCCCTTCTTCCCAGTCCTGGGGTAACAAGCTGTTTGTGTGTGTTCTGTGGCTCCTTCTATTTTCACGCTTGCATGGCTTGCACTCTCTCATTTGAGCCGTCTCTCCAGGCCCTAGGTGCCAAAAGGAAAGACTGCCCCTACTATCCTCTGACATCAGACAGATTCTGATAGCTAGGTGAGTTTCCTTTGGGAACGCAGCCCAGTGTCATTTGTTCCACACTTAAGAGAAATCCTTCCAAAGGTGAGCACTTTGGAAGATTTACTGTAACTCACTAGCTTCTGTGCCAGAGAGACCAAAACTGTGGTGAACCTCTGGATAAATGCCTCCCTGCCATTTGAAGAACCTGGCAAATGGCAGAAATAAGTCCATCTCACCTGCAGGCTCTTGATGCACGTCAGCAAAACCATATGGAAATCTGATGTGGGAGTGGTCTCCTGTATTTTGTATTACTCTCATTGGTTGAATAAAGACTCTGTCTGGCTTGTAAGATAGGTCAGCCCTTAGGTGGGCGGAGTAGACAGAACGGAAGTTCTGGGAAGAGAGAAGGAAGTGGGCCAGGGCCAGTCACCAGGAGGCTCCTGTTGCAGATGGATGCAGGTTAGACCTTTCCGGTAAGTCACCACATGGTGACTTACAGACTTTTATAATGGGTTAGTTTATGAGGTAAGGGCTAGCCAAGAAGAGGCTGGTGATGATGGGCCATGCAGAGTTTAAATGAATACAGTTCTCATGTGGTTATTTTGGGCATAAACAAGCAACCAGCGGCTGAGTGGGCCGGCGGCTGGGGGCTGGGAGCCAGGCGCTGGGAACATAACCCGCACCTCTCCCCCATTTACAACAGAAATCCAGCTGGAGTTCAGTGTTACTGTGGCCACCCCCTTCAAGTCTTACATCACTCACCAGGTGGCTACACTGCCCAGCAATTCCTTCTTTCTTAATTCAGGGCAGCACTTCCCATGCTAAGAAAGCAACATCAAATATTCTCATAATTCCCAACCATATGTAGTAGCTGTTGCCTTATTTTCCTATTGCTGTGGTGAAGCACCATGATCAAGGCAACTCATAGAAGAACTTATTTGAGCTTACCATTTCAGAGGGTTAGAGTCCGTGACCATCATGGCAGGGAGTATGGCAGCAGTCAGACAGAGCACTGGAGCAGTAGCTCAGAGATCATGTCTTGAGACACATTCATGAGGCAGAGAAAGAAACATTGGGAATGGCATCAGCTTATGAAATATCAGAGCTCACCATGGGTGACATACCTCTTCCAATAAGATATACCTCCTAAATCCTTCCCAACTGGGGACCAAACAGTCAAACCAATAGGCCTATGGGGGCCCGTTATCATTCAAACCACCACACATGGTAACACTCTTAATTAGAGATGCCAAGTGTATCGCTGATTTTCTATTTGAAGAGATTATTATTATTATTATTATTATTATTATTATTATTATTATTATTATTCCATTCCTTGGAGGCAAGAAAGACCTCGGAGAGGCATTCCGTAATGAAAAAGATTTCAAGAGCTAACACAAGTCAGATTTGGAAAACAGTCTGCTTCTCCACTTACTAAAACAGAAGCACAGAGTGGGGAACTTTGGAGGTTGGTCCAGAGAAGGAAGATGCTTTTCAAAAGATCTCCTCCCCATTGAAGTCATGAGGTCATCGCCTGACTTGTGTGTGAAGGTACCAGAAAGAGCTAAACAGAACCAGAATTATAGACTTCTAACCACTGTATACCCAGCAATAAAGCCTTGGGCTTGAAACGGCACATCTGTAGAGAGCTGAGCTATGTCCCAACAACACTATGTGTTTGGGTGATAGTCCTGGGAGTGACAAAGATCATGGTATTTTATTGCAGAAGTACTTACTAAATGTAATGTTTTACTATGTGGCCTGCATGGGTAGGCACTACAATGCCCACTTGACTGTCATCTTATTTAAACCAATCTACACAGTAGGTTCTATTGTTGCTATTTACTTGCAGCTAAGGAAATGGGAAGAAAGAGCCTAAGTTTCTTAGTCTTGATTACATAGACAGGAAAGCATGGAGCCAGAATTCAGATTTGGATCTCTATGGCATGGTTCATTCCACAAATGCTTTGCTATTTTCAGAATTCTGGAGGTGACTCTTGGTTTTGGTTCTTTGTAATTTGGGATAAAGTATGAAAAGATGAATAAAGTAACTGAAATAGACCAATTGGAGAGAGAGAGAGAGAGAGAGAGAGAGAGAGAGAGAGAGAGAGA
>JAQHUG010000047.1:9295292-9314071 GCA_028555095.1 Dicrostonyx torquatus
TGGTAACTGGCTCACTTCCTTCTCTCTTCCCAGAACTTCCGTTCTGTCTACTCCGCCCACCTAAGGGCTGACCTATCTTACAAGCCAGGCAGCTTCTTTATTTAACCAATGAAAACAACAGAAATACAGGAGGACCCTCCTACACACACCTGTAGTGTTTCCTAATGTGTCCATGTCTAGATTCTGCATTCTCTCTGAGCCATCCCCACGGGGGATGCTGCTCAGTCCACAACAGCGCTCAAAGTGAGAGAGAGCCCTCATATTCTGTGCTCACCCTTTTCAGGCCCAGATCCCCTTTGGGAGTCACTGCTGTTTCCAGGTTCTCTGCTGCTCACTGTGATTCTGTTGCTTGTATCCTAGACCTTCTGGAACCATAGTCATACCTTATCTGTGCTCTCCTGTCAATCTCTCTCCAGTGTTTCCTTCTGTAGAACTTTCCGTTTTAGTCTTGGAGTCTAATTTATTACATCTTTTTTTTTTCTTTTTTCCTTATTCTTCTCTCATATATAACATCCCAACCCCAGTTTCCCTTGCCTCCTCTCCTCCCAGTTCTCCCCCCCCCATATCCACTCCTCTTCCATTTCCCTTCAGAAAAGAGCAGGCCTCCCAGGGATATCAACCAAACATGGCAGAACAAGTGCCAATAAGATTAGACCTGTACTCTCATATCAAGGCTGGATGAGGCAACTTAGTAGGAGAAAAAGGGTCCCAAGAGCAGGCAGCTCCTGCTCCCACTGTTAGATGTCCCACAGGAACAACAAGCTACATAACTGTAACATATATGCAGATGACCTAGGTCTTATTACATCTCTCAGGAATACTTATATATTTCCTTTTGGTGGCCTCTAATACTATCTAACACCTCTGTGCACATTATGTTGTTGTTGCTTGTCATTTCCCCCTTTTTAACATTTCCTAGGGTTCTGGGTATTTTCTTGCTGTTGTTTTGTTTTGTTTTATTTTTTTGGTTCTTATCTCAGCTCTCTTTCTCTCAGACAAGGAAGATATTTCTCTTTCAAACTGAAGACAGTTTTCCAAGAGCTTCGACCATTTGCTTTCTTACTAACAGTTAGAAGCCTCTTTGTGCAGGAAGGAAGTTGGTAGAGGGGACCACTTTGCTGAAAGGTGCTGACACAGTCAGCATCTCTGGAAAGGAGTTTTCTGCTCCTCTTCTCAAGGGTGGACAGAGAATGGCAGTGTATGAGCTAAATCAGAGAAAAGGAAATCTGAGCTTTAATAACTCCATTTTCCTTTAAAATAGAGTTATTTCTATTTTAAAATACTTCTTTTTTTTTAGGAAAATAGGGATTACTGTGTACCAAGCACTCTGCGGGTCCTTTCCTAGTATTGGATGTTGTCACCAATCAAATTGTCTACCACAATACTAATTTTTGTTTAATGAATAAAAGTGATTTAAAATGTTCTACCATATATGATGTGAAAAAGTGGAAATGCCATGAAGCCTTCAAATGGAGAATTCTGCAACAGCATAGGGTCAGGGAGCAGGGAAATCTCTGCACACCTTGAGGTCCAAGCTAGTTAGAGAGTAACAATGATGTTGTCCCAGAGCTGACAATGACACGGAAAATGAGAACTGGGGCTACTGAACAGAGGTGTTGGAGTTTAACAACACAGAATTTGCTAGGCTGTATTTGAGCCTAAGTCCCAGCTACATGTCTTCCTATCAACTCCAGCTGCAGTCACCATCTAACATGGAGTGTTCAATTGCCTCTCTGAATCTTGATCCTGCTTAGTCATGATTTCTATTGCTATGATAAACACCACTGCCATTCTTGACTGAGACCAGTGGGCCTTTCTTTAGTGATAGGGTCCTGAGGAGGAAGGTCCATAGGGTCAGAAATAAAGAAGAGGGGCTGAAGAGATGGCTCAGAGCTTACGAACACTAGCTGCTCTTCCAGAGGACCTGAGTTCAATTCCCAGCAACCACATGGTGGCTCACAACCATCTATAATGAGATCTGGTGCCCTCTTCTGGCCTGTAGGCATGCACGCAGGCAGAACACTGTATACATAATAAATAAATAAATCTTAAAAAATAGAATCTGATTTAAAAACAGAAATAAAGGAGATAGAAAAGGTAGACTCAAGAGGTCTTGCATAAGTTATGTCTTATGCCAAGCAAACTTATTAAGAAGTTATAGTCCTATATTCATTTTTTAGGGGAGAAATGAGATGAATTCAGAAAGAAGCTAATCAAACAATGTTACACAAGGAGAACACATAATATCTCCAGGACATCAGAGCCCAAGAACATAGTGGTAAGTCCAGTCTCCACAGGGGGAAAGCCAAGTTCTCAGGAATCAAAACCTTAACTCCTTTGAGGCCCTGGCCCCAGCCCCAGCCCAGACCTTGCCAAGTCTGCCCCTCAGCAAGAACACAAAGCTGGGCTCCTTTGTCCCTTCATCATGCCTCTGAAAAAGACTGGTATCAGCCTGGCTCTCACTACTTCTGGTGCCAAGACACATTGGATGCCATCCCAATGTCTTCACTATACAAAGCACGCCAGACAAAAGGAAGACATGAGTTCCTCTAGAGAGGGGTAGAGAGCAGCGATGGGACAGAGGTGGGAAAGGGGCTACCAACCACACTTGGACTTACAGAGAATAAGCAGAGACTGGATCTTGACTATATATGGTTTTGGATTATGTTTTTGGTCTTTTGTACCTCTACACTGGCCTTTAGTTTAGCTCTGTCTGATTTGTTAGCTAACCACACCTGCAGAATCTCTCCTGCCTCTTTCTAAAAATCTCACGAAAGTTTTTGTCTTAGTCATGATTTCTATTGCTATGATAAACACTACGGCCAAAACTTGGGGAGAAAAGGTTTGTAACATTGCCCTAGACCTTAGAAGTCTCCCAGACTTTAGCACTACTCACTCCATGGAAGTATGGTTTAGGCTGTAAAACTCAGTAAGTAGACAGCACTGCCTTCCAAAACTAAAACAAAGGCCTAATCCATCAAAGTGCATAGTTCTGGGGAAGTTTCTAAATGTACTAACCTTGCTTTGTAGCTTCTGTAGTTCCATTTCTGTCTAACTATTCTTGTTAACTGAAATATGTCAACCCAGAACACGATTCTTTTTTATTAAAAGCTCACCCTGAGAAAGGCTCAGGGCTACCCTGGGGTCCTAAACACCCAGTTAGTCACCAGCCAACTAATAAAGACTTTCTATTGGCTTAAACCCATGTCCCAGCACCTTCTCTGGTGAATACAGCACAACAGGTTTATCTTGGCTTACAACTCTCAGTTCACACTCCATCACCAAGGGAACTCAAGGCAGGAGCCTGGAGGCAGGAACTGAAGCAGAGACCAGAGAGGAACACTGCTCCCTGGTTTGCTCTTCTTGGCTGGCTCAGCCTGCTTTCTTATATAATTCAGGACCACCTGTCCAGAGCTGGCATCACCTACACTGGCCCATCCGCATTATTCATTAATCAAGAAACCATCCCACAGGCTTGCCTGCAGTCAATCTGATGAAGGCATTTTCTCAGTTGAGGTCTATCCCAGATGACTCTAGCTTGTGTCAAGTTGAAAAATAAAAATAAAAACAAAAACCCAACCAGCACATTCTCTCAAACTCATGTTTTATTATTCTCTACCCTAAAGAATTGCAAGGCCATCACTTTATTACCAAGATTAAATCATAGTGAAACAGAACACCTGAACAGACCTGTAACAATATTGTCAGTAATAAAAAGTCTCCCATCAAGAAAATTACAAGGGCAGGCATCGTTGATGAGTTCTTACCAAATATATTAAGAGCTAATTCCACTTCTTCTTAAGTTGTTAAGAAATAAAATAAAACAGAGAGGGAGGCAGTCTTCCAAACATATTCCATGATGTCAGCAAAACGATAATCGTAAAACCAGATAAGGACATAAAAAAAAGGAGGGGGAAGGGATAGAGGGAGAGGGGGAAGAAAAGCTAATAACCTTGATGGATATGGTTTAAAAAAATACCCAACTGAATATTAATACCAGCAAGCTGATTTAAACATCATATTTTAAAAATTATTCCCTTAATCGGTGGGATTCACAGCAACATAAGGATAATTTAGCATTCACAAATCTACAAATGTGATGTGCTATAACAATAGAGCACAGGACAAAATGCATGCTCATTTCAATAGACACAGAAAAGGCACCTGATAAAATTTAATATCCCTGTCAGGTGGGGCAGTGTACCTCTGTAGCTCCAACACTGGGGAAACTGGAGATCTATGTGAGTCGGGGAAACACAGCAGGACTGTGGTTTTTAGGGTGTTGTTGTTGCTGCTGTTGTTATTTAAAAAGAATTGCCATCTGTAACAGAACAGTGTTGTCAGTACTGTGATATTCATCTTACCCTGTTTGCACATAAGAAGGACAGGGAAATTCTGACTGTGACATGGGTGGAGAAACTAGCTAAGGAACAAGGAAGGCAAGATGGCTGCCTTCCAACATGAACGATGCCCCCACCCCCATGCATCACTCCACCTCCCACAACTGTGATGGCTGCACTTTCCAGTCCTCTTACGGGGATGATGCTCATCGGACAAGCCTACCCTTTGGCGACTACATGACAATGGTGAGTGGGCTGCCTTTAGTGAGAACCCCCACCTATCTCATGGTGACACCTGCTCAGCCGTGTGAGCAGATGGCAGATAAGGATGGAGGGTGGTCCCTTTAGTCTGTGTTGTGCTGTCTGTCCTACTCCATTGGAAGGTCATGGTGTGATAACTAGATGTTTCCTAACAATACAACAAGGAAAACTTGTGTCCACCTTCTATCAAAGAGAAACAAAGATTCTGTGCTTGAGTGCTTGCCTACCACATGCAAGGTGCTCTGTGGGACAGAATCTTTTTAAAGAAGGGAAAGAACGATGAAAATTGAACTTTTCACTTGTGCTATAAAATGTAAAAATATAATTATCAATTCTTAAATTTAAAAACATCAGTTTTTTTCACAATAAAAAACACTTGCTAAGAAGTGAAGGGGAAAAAAACCACTTGATAAATTAGGCATTGTAAGGGTCACTTATGATAAGTCAACAGCTAATACACTGGATGAAAAAGCTACCAGTGTCTTCAGTACTGCCTGGAAGGAAGCTGAGAATGCCACTTTCACCTCTTTTGTTCGTCATAGTGTTGTAAGTTCTAAACAGATGTATTAGTCAGGGTTCTCTAAAAGAACAGACTGATGGAAAAATATAAGTATATATACAGATATTTGGAATTTTTAATTTTTAGAATGTGCTTACAGGCTATGATCCAGCTAGTTCAACAATGGCTGTCTATCAACACAGACAATGTAGAACATAGGTGTTCAGTTCATGAGGCTGGATGTCTCAGTTGGTAGTTAGTATACACCAGAATCCTGAAACACAAGGCTTTAGTAGCAGCAAAGGAATGGCAACCAAACAAAGAAAAATAGCTTTCTTTGCCCATGTCCTTTATATAGGCTGCCCCCAGAAGGCATGGCCCATATTAGAAGGTGCATCCTTTCACATCGAAAGATCTGGATTAAAGGTGGGTCTGCCCACTTCAGTGATTTAATTAAGAAAAAATCCATCACAGGTGAGCCCAATTGTTTGGAATTTTGTTAATTCCAATTGTACTCGAGTTGACAACCAAGACTAGGCACCACACAGAGCAATTGAACAAAAAGAAGAAATAGAGGGCATTCAATGACAAAAGAAGTCACAGTCACTGTGTGCATACTATGAGTTTATATACAGACAGCCCTCAAGTCCTCTCAGCAACTTATAGGATACAAAACTTAATGTGGAAAACTCAGCAGCTTTGCTACACTCCAACAGCAAAACATCTGAAGCAAGACCAGTACAGCAGCCTCATTCACAACAGACACAAAACCAATAAAATACAATGCCTAGGATTAAACTGAACCAGAGGTGAAGAAGATCCCTGCAATGAAAATTATAAAAACACTGATGGAAGAAACTAAAGAGGACACACAAAAAGTGCAAAGACCCCCCTCATTGTTCCTCTATTGGAAGAATTAAAATTATTTAAATTCTCATACTATCAGAAGTGATCTATGATTCATGTAACCACTACCAAAATACCAAGGGCATTCTTCACAAAAGCAGAGAAAAACAGCCCTCAAGTGTATGTGGAACAAAAAAAATAGCCAAGATCATATTGAGCAAACAGAACTGAGCTACCAGAATTATATTTGACTTCAAAATATACTAGAAAGCTGAAGTAGTCAAAATAGCAATAATCAGAGGTTTCTCCCCACCAGCCAGTTGCTGAATAACTGCTCAGAGGCTTAATATTACTTATAAACTAGATGTAACCCAGCTATCCCACTCTTTTGTACATATCCAAACAACTTGACATCAAGTTGAGGGGACATGTTCACTACAGCAGTGTTCCCAACAGCTGAGTAATAGACTCAACCTAAATGCCTGTTACCTGACAAAGGATTAAAGAAAACATGGCTCAAATGCATAGGGAATGCTATTCAACCACAGAATACTAAAATTCTGTCATGGATGACAATATACATGGTGCTAGGCTGTCTTATACTGCGGTATAAGACAAACACAGAATGGCAAGTAGTGTGTGCAGTCATGAACACACAGAGAGAGGTAAAGAAGTTGATTTAATGAAAGGTGCCAGGAGGATGGTGCTCATGAGCAGCCAGGGAGAATAAAAAGGGAACAGGGTGGGGAAATGATCAATACTTATCGGTAGTTCCTAAGTTACAGTTAATTGAGACTACAGCAGTCTGGGTGCTGCAGATGAAAATGATGTGCTGTACTTTCAAAAAAGGTCAAAGTCAGGATTTTTTAAGTCCTCACGTAAAGAAATGACAGGTATTTGAAGATACAGAGATATGGGACAACGTATACATTACCAAACATCTAATAGTACCCATTAATGCATATAATTTATGCATTTACATATCAGTTTAAAGTGAATTTAACTTTTTTCTGTTGCCTTGTAGTTATATTTTTATTGAAAATATTTTTTAGTGCTGTGGGATGATGTTCTTGTACCCTGTAAAAATTTGTCACTTGTATTGGTTTAATAAAATGCTTATTGGCCAGTATCCAGGCAGGAAGCCTAGGCAAGGCAACCAGACTAGGAGAATTCTGGGAAAAGAAAAGTATCTGTAGTTACCAGCCATATGCAGAGGAAACAAGATGAGAATGCCTCACTAATAAAAGGTATCAAGCTAATGGCTAACATAGACAAGAATTATGGCTTAATTTAAGTTGTAAGAGCTAGTTAATAATAAGCCTGAGCAAATAGGCCAAACAGCTTATCATTAATATAAGCCTCTGTGTGTTTTGTTGGGACTGAACAGCTGTGGGACAGAAACTTCTGTCTACATTTTTTTTCAGTCATATATTTTGACCCTGGTTTCTCCTTTCTCATCCTCTCCTAGATCCTCCCCTTCTCTCCACACCATTATTTCTTTTTTAGAAAATGAACAAGCAAATAAAAAACAAACAGACCAGAATAAAAGGGGAGTATAATAAACACATAGACACAGAAAGACACAAAACCCATAAAAACACAAAATCAGAAACTATAATAAACAAGGGAAAAAACAGTAAGATTAACAATTGCCCAAGTTAATATAAAACAAATAAATAAACAAACAAAAGCCTTCTAAAATTACACTGAATTTGTACTGCTGGGCATGGGGCCTCCCTTAAATGTGGCTTATATAGCCAGAAAGAGTTACTAGAGAAAACTAAATTTCCCTTTGCAAGCAATTGTCAGTTGGAGATAGCTTCTTGGTTAGTGATTGGAGCTCACGTCCACTTCTCCCTCTCAGAACTGGGACTCCATCTGGCTTAGACCTATAAAGGCCCTGTGTATACTGTCATAGGCTCTGTGAGTTCATATGTGTATCAGTTCTGTTGTGTCTGGAAGACACTGTTTTCTTGGTGTCCTCCATACCCTCTGGCTCTTATAATCTTTCTGTAACTTCTTCCACATAGTTCCCTGAGCCCTGAAAGAGGGGTGTAATGAAGACATCCCACTTAGGACTGAGTGTTCCAAGGTCTTTCACGCTCTGCACATTGTCCAATTGTAGGTCTCTGTATCAATTCCTGTCTACTGTGTGAGGAAGCTTCTCCAATGATAGCTGAACAAAACACTGATCTATGGGATAACAATATAACATTAGGAGTCATTTTATTGCTATGTTCCTTTAGCAGAACAATAATAGTTGGTTTTCCCCTAGACCCACGGCTTATCTAGTCTCAGGTTCTTGTCCCAACTCATGGAGTCCCACCTCATGGAGTAGGCCTTAAATCTAATCATACAGTGGTTGGTTACTCCCACAACATTTGTGGCACTATTGAACCAGGATATCATATAGACATGTCACCATTGTAGCTGAGTTTGTAGCTAGGGTAGTCTTTACCTTTCTCCTCTGGCAGTGTACAGAATAACTTCTAGTACCACAAACACTAGTCAGTAGGAATGAAGGCTCTAAGTAGGTACCAGCTCAACTTTTTCAAGTTCAATAAGTCATTGAACATGGAAACTGTCTTTGGCAATAGGGCCTTACCATCAGTTGTGGAGAGCAACATAAAGCCCAGGAAATAGTCTGAGTTGTTTGAGGGTTTCCATGGAACTCCTTTGGTCAACAACTCAATTTGATGTAACCCATATGTAACCCATTTCTAGAACTAGAGATTTTACTTGATAGTGAAGGATGTTTACTTGGGACTTTGTCTCTCCCATTATTTGATGACTCCACTTAGATTTCTTTTGTATATGTATATATTTTAGGAAGCTTCTATTGCAGTAGGTTTCCATATGACCCTTCAAATGGTCCTTATGTGTGTTATTGTACACATATGTTGCATTGTATAATGTAAACATATACATAAATAGAAAAAATTTGTAAAGCTATATACCAACGTTCTTATTAAAGGTTAGTAGAAGTTACCTCTAGTAGATCTGGAAAGGTGACTCAAGGGGGTAAAAGCACTTGCTGAGCAATAGCCGATGGCAGCTCAAATCCCAGCATCTAATAATAAACCAGGCATATTCGTTATACCAGCTCCATAGGAGATCACGGGGACTTGCTGGCTGAACAAAACAAAGGCTTCAGTTCAGGGAGAGACCCAGCCTCAAAGAAATGGGCAGGGGATGACAAATGCTCCCTTCTGGCCTCTGTGTATGCACAACTATGTACAGCACGTGGGCATGAACTCACACAGATACACAGGCATATACAGACACACAGAAACACACACATACACACTAAATAAACAAATAAATAACAAGTTGTCTTGAGAAAGTGTTGTCAGAAACTTTGGTTTTTTATTGTTTACAGAGACATATCAGTCAAATAATGATGAAACAGAAATAAAACTACTGCCACTTAAGGAAAAAAGAAAGCACATTTAGTATGTGTAAGATGAATAATGAGCATTAAAAACCCAGGTAGAAATTTTAAGAAAAAAAGACAATTGAAATAGAGAAGGAAATAAATCATAATCTTAAGAACTCATTAGATGAAAGTTATTGCATACATTCCCATAGTCCCCACTGAAGGAGGGTTCATCTGTATTTCTGTGCTTTGATTGGTTAAATAAAATGCTGCCTGGGCCGTTTGATAGGGCAGGACTTAGATAGGTGGGGAAAAGAGAAGAGGACGCTGGGAAGACTGGGACAGAGCCAGTCGCCATGAGGCCTCCACCGCAGAAAGAAGTACCGTAGATCCGTCTGGTAAGTCACCCACCTCGTGGTGACATACAGACTTTTATAATGGGTTAGTTTATGAGGTGAGGGCTAGCCGGGAAGAGGCTAGAGATAATGGGCAAGGCAGTATTTAAATTAATTGAGGTCTCATGTGGTTATTTCGGGCATAAGCAAGCAACCAGTGGCTGAGCGGGCCAGCAGCTGGGGGCTTGGGAGCCAGGCGCTGGGAACACAACCCACACCTCCACACCCAATTACAACACCCCACAATAACAAAACCATCACTGTGCATTTCACAGCAGGAAATACTACATCTGGCAGTGATCTCAGCACCCAAGCCCAGAAGGACGGGGCTCAGGACTTCCGAGTCTGCGCAGTATCACATCCATAGTGAGGACACGGGTGGTTCTAATTCCCTTCCCTGTTGAGGTCTCCATGGATGTTTCTGTGTCTTCTACTGTATTAATCTAGCTCAGGCCACTTTTCTCTGGAAACATGTATAAGAAATCGTTTGAATTAGGCAATTTGTCCAATACTGTAGAAAAATGCTGATTATGCTTGCAACATCCAGGACAAGAGAGAATCAAGGCTCAACTCTCCTGGCTGCCATTTTTCCTCATCCAGTCATATCATTCCTTTCAGTCTCTGAAGTTGACAGCACCACTAGAGAGACTAGAAAGTGTAAGAAGAAACTGTCTCAAAGCCAAAAAAAAAAAAAAACGAAGAAGAAGAATGAAAATAGGCTATAAATCAAACAAAGGAAGGCATTTCCTACAGTCTTCATCTTTTTCTGATGTTATAATCTTGAAACAATCATTGTGGAATGATGTTAGTAAAATGCTACTTTTAGGTGTTGCTTAATCAGCAATGAGTGACTAGGCTATTTGGACAAACTCCACACATAAAGCAGAAAAAGTTAATGCAAAGTGTATTCTCAATCCTTTTAACCCGTTAGAAAGCAGATAAAACAATTTAAACAATATATCAAATAAACACTAAGTAAGTGACTCAAATGGAAAACGTCTGATTTGCTTTAGCTCCAAAGCTAAATCTACTAATCTGGGAGAAACAGATCTGCCTGTGACATCAAGGGACACTAAAAAACAAAAGCTGAGTCAAGACTTTGTGGGTAGTAGACTTCCCACACTACTAACCTGGCCATCACCAAGGAGAAAATAAACCCTGGTATACCATCCCCTCACCGCCTCCCACCCAGTGGACTACAGAAAAGGTAGATTAACCCTGAGCAGAGTGGAAGCAAAGAGAGAAGGCTGTGAACCATGGGCAAGCAATTGCAAGGATTCATGTCATTGACTGTGACACACTCAAGTGATCAAAACCTGTAA
Organism: Dicrostonyx torquatus; assembly: GCA_028555095.1. Classification (NCBI taxonomy): domain Eukaryota; kingdom Metazoa; phylum Chordata; class Mammalia; order Rodentia; family Cricetidae; genus Dicrostonyx; species Dicrostonyx torquatus. Next base: position 9,306,332 of record JAQHUG010000047.1, read on the forward strand.
TATCAACTTAAAATAGCTGATTAGAAATAAAGAATATGCATGAGTGTGTGCAAGCACACATGCACATACATGCGTGGTTGGTACTGGGAGTTTTAAGAAAAGAAATACACAATAAGGAAAGCCAGAAGAAGTAAGAGAGTCTGATAATAGTAGACATTTTAATAATCAAAAGCACATTATTAAAAATTGTCCTTCTATGTTTAAAGAAATAAAACATAAATTTTATCATCCCTCCCCGTATTTCCTTCTCTAAAGACCTACTGAACAAGCCATATGGAAACTTACCATTGTAGACTCTACCTAAAATATTTACATGTATAAGAGGAGTTTAAATAAAGTTACCATATAATAGGACAAACAATAGTAAAATTCAGCATTATATGATATCAAATAAAACCCTCAGTACTGGGAATGGATTACATAGTCTTCAATTGTTGTTCAATAGGGTTTCATATGAACAAGCTATTGTCAGTATTATTGGTTACCTTCTACAACTTCATAGTAAGACTCTGTTGCTGAAAACAATACCACATATTCATGTCACAAAACACGGAGAAATTTAGCCAGTATTCAACAGAATCTTTGCCTCTACTGACAAGTGTTCACACCTCTTCAAAGTACTAACCAGACTACCAGAGGAGAAAAGCATCCGCCAGTCTCACCCAGTTATGAACCTGTGAATTACAATACTGACTGGTTGGCGAGATATGTCTGCTGGGGCATAAACGTTATGGGAGTGATAAACCACTTTTAATAAAATTGGATTTAAGGTCCACTCCACAATATGGAACCCATACCTGACACTGTTGATTATGTCAAGGGCCTGAAGCTTGATAGATCATGGGCTCCAGGAGAAAATCTACTACTGTTATTCTGCTTCATGGACATAATAATAATAATAATAATAATAATAATAATAATAATAATAATAAAACAAGTCCTCATGACACATTGTTATACCCTAGATCAACGCATTGCTCAACCCTCATCAGAGAAGCATCTTCTTGCAATAGGTGGAAACTGACACAGACAATGTGCTAATAATAAGAAACTTTGGAATTCTCAGTCCTAAATGGGATGTATGCATCATGCCCCTCCCCTCAAGGCTCAGATATACGGAAGAGGGGGTGGAAAGATTGTAAGAGCCAGAGGTGGTGGTGGACTAGAAGGAAACAGCATCTTCCAAACATAACAGGGCAGGTGCACATATAAACTCATACTGTGACAGCATGCACAGACCTGCACGAGCTCAAGCCATACCAAACCACAGCATGGAGGGCGGAAAATGGCACCGTCTCATCCCTGCCCAAGAGCTGGTTGCAATTGATAGCTGCTGGGAAAGGGAATATCAGTTTTGGGGGGTGGAGTGGCACTGGATTTATCAACCACATCCTAGGGCAGGCCCCATGCTCAGGAATAGTCAGCCAACACAAATTTGTGGTGGCATTTCATTTGTATTTTAATAAATAAAACATACCTGAAGATCAGAGAGTAAAACAACCCCACTGGTCAGCTTTACAGACCAGGCAGTGGGAACATACACCTTTAATCCCAGTAGCCACACTAGTTTCCCTAGAAACCAGGTTGCATATGCCTTTAATCCCAGCCCTAGAGAGGAATATAAGACGGGAGGAAACAGCTCTCAGACACAATCTCATTCTGAGATTACTGGAGGCAGGACTCCCATTTTCAGAGTGAGGTCAAGGTAAGAGCCAGTGGCTGGCTGTTTAGCTTTTTGGATCTTCTGGTTGAACCCCAATTTCTTACTCTTGAGTTTTTATTAATCGTGATTCACAAACTGAACTCTATTTTTTGTTAACATTGTTTTTTCGTTTCTTGTTTAAGAAAGAGAGAGAACATGAAGTTGACTGGGTAGGAGGTAAGGGAAAATCTGGGAAGAGTTGAAGAAGGGAAAAGAGTAAGAGCAAAATATATTTTATGAAAATCTCATAGAATAAATAAGCTATATATATAATACATTATATATATAAATGAAAGTAAACTAAGGAAAACTTTATAAAATGTTATTATTTTGAAACAAAACTTAACTGTATTTCCATAAATAAAAAATACAAAACCAAATAATTTGCTGGGTGGTGGTGGCATACGCCTTTAATCCCAGGACTGGGAGGCAGAGGCGGTGGATCTCTGTGAGTTCAAGGCCAGCCTGGTCTACAAGAACTAGTTCCAGGACAGGCTCTAATGCTACAGACAAACCCTGTGTCTAAAAAAACAAAACAAAAAAAAGCCACTTTAAACATAATTCCAGATTGTGCAGCTGGTTAGATGAAAACCAGAACAGAGAGTGTGAACAGGACTTTATCCAGAACACAGAACAAACACTTGAAGAAGACAAGGAGGAAGGGAAATGTGGAGAGATGCTCTAAGACACGCTCTTACATTTTAAAATAGGCATTAAAAGTGAACGGGGGACAGAGGCAATATTTGAGACATCAAGGGGCAGAGAATTTTCTGTAATTATTGACAGGTATCAGGCCACAGAAGTGAAATGAAACTGAAGCAAGAAATTGAAAAGAATCCTAACCTAAACATAGCACACCAAAACTACGTGAAAATAAAGTCAGGCAAATCTGCAGAGTAGATCTGTTTTCTAAAGGGAGATCGCAGCAGCGAGATGGACTCCTGATGCCCCAGCTGTAACAAAGAGAAAACAACAGCAGATTCACGTACTTGCTCACCTAGTATGAAATACCTCCTACCTAGGCCTTTAAATCCCCTCTGTCCTTAATCTCCAACAACAGGAGTGAAATAAAGACAGTTGTAGATAAATAAAAAGTAAGACTTCTCACAAAGTTCTAAATTCAGAACCTTGAACAACAGACAGGTGTCTCTTTAGAAAGATAAATCCTCAGCACTGGATGAAAAGCCAAGAATGGACAAAAACAGAATTAAGAAGCATCCTCTCTCAGAAATTTAAAAGCAATCTGTAAATAAAGTGAGATGAATTTCAAATCTTTTACTTCAAGTCATGTGTGTGACTTTTGCACAGGGAGTCTGCTTCTCCTCAGCTGGACTAGAGAAAGAAATGGCTCCACCCATGTCCAGCTTTATGAACCAAAGAGCATATAGAGGTTACTTACAGGGACAAAGGTGACTTGGGCAGCTGCACAGTGGAAAACCCCACCCCAGCATGAGTGTTGACTCATGGCGGCTGTGTTACTAGAATTCCCCATGCTTAGTCCGCACTCAACCGCCGGTGTATTCCAGCTCCTTTTGAAATTACAGCTTCACGTTGCCATCTACAGATGTGTTGGTCAGGATTTGTAGCTATCCTAGAGCAGGTTTATAGGCAGGCGGGCGCTGGAGGGAGAGAGTCCATGGAATCTGACTGTGTGAATGGAATGGGCCCAGTCCCGCCCGGGGCTTGTGTGGGTAAACACAGCTGCTCTCACTACAAGAGAGTCAAAGGCATGCTATGCCAAAGGACCGAGTTTTCATGAATTTTAGTCTCGAAATACATTTTATTACTAATAACCTCAACCTTCAGGTTGAATGTTGAAATTACTGTTAATAAGGATTGATTGCAGAACACTGTACTAAACATCAGTACTGTGGAATATGTGTTAAGAGTTCTCTTAGGACGACAAGTATTGTATCAGGAAAGCATTATATAAAGAAAGACCTGATATATCTAACTTCACATTGTTCTCTGGAAAACCTGAAACGTCTTTTACAAACTCTTTCCGAAATTCATTTTCTCTGCTTACAGAATGAGGACATGGGAACCAACCTCCTATGGCTGTGAGATTCTAGATGGTGGACAAGCCTCATGGTGGTGCAGACTTGTGACCCCATCACTTAGGAGGCTACAGTAGGAGAACGCCATGTTAGAGGCCAGCCATGCTAGATGTCAGCATACACAAAGCCCATGGGTTGACAGTAATGTTCAGAATATGCTCTATGAATCTAAAACAAATGTAAACATGCTTGTCTTGTCTAATGAAATCCTTTTAATGCATTGTGACAGGGAATGTTTCAAATATTAAATTCATTTTGAATGCATACAGTCTTTAATTCCAACTAAGTGCTACTATTTACCCTCTTGTTTTAAGTATGGTCATTGAATAAAGCCTGTACAACACTGTTAGCCCCGTACTCAAGGATGTGTGCATCCTTTGATCTTCCTTATAAAACCTCAACTTCATCTGCTGTGGCAATATGTGGAATTGATCTCCCAAACCATGGCAAGCTCAATACACCCCCGTGGCATAAACCTCGTTACACAATCCTTCCAGGGAGCTCTTCAGGCCTTCTGGCCACCCACCTCCTTCCTACCTGGGAAGTAAACACAGTTCTATAGAGCATGAGAGCAAAGTAGTATAAAAACTGAACACAGTTATGCAGACCCAGAAAACCAGGGCCCTGAAGAAAATGTGGGAGAGATGTTTTCTTCAGTGAAATAGACACTGATAAGTTGTCCATGAACCTGTGAGCAACCCTAATTAAGGACATTGGCTCAAAAAAAAGGAAGAGAAGGAGGAGGAAAAAGAACTATTTGAGAAGAGGGGAATTGGGGGAGGGGAGGGGTACAAGAGGCAGGAATGGGGTGACTATGACCAAAATGCATTATATACAGTTCGAAATTTCATAATGAAACCTATGGTTCTGTATACTCAATATATGCTCATAGAAACTTAAGAAACAAAGAAAGTCTGGGCCTTTACTGTTACTGAATTGCCATGTGGCCCCGCACCTGGATCACTTCTGTTTGAATGGCAAACACTCTGGCTAATCACCTCAGTTTTGCAGAATAATGTTGCCATGTTATATGCTGTATTGCTTGGGATTCTGGGGAAGATGGGATCAACAGAAGAAAGTCATCTGTGGAAGCAGAAAGAGTTATGAAGAGCTATGCTGTCAGGAAGCTACATCCCAGTGTCTGTTGTTGGCATGTACCAGAAGACTGAGAACCAGAAAATCTAAGGTGTCACTTCTAGTCTGGGAGCCGGCAGGTTTAAAACCCTGAAAAAGAAAAGGTTTTAGCTTGATTACAAAGAAAAAAGAGAATATGTGTGAACAGGGTATGGTATCACACACCTATAATCCTAATCCTCAGGAGGTGGAGGCATAACACAGAGCAAGCAGAAACAGCAACACCAAGCTGCTTTACAACAATCACCCAAATGATATTTATTCCAGCAGCAGGGAGAGGGTTTGCACTATAAGCGTGTTCCCATTTCCCAGGTTTACCTTTAAGGTTGGCATCCTTAAACTACTCCCAAGACTCGCTTCTCTTCAAGGAAGAAGAGATCTAAGGAGTAAAATAGGGTCTAGGAATATTAAACGATACTATTTCATAGTGTTAAACCAAGAATAGTTCCTGGGTCTTCAAGAGAATGGAGAAAATCTATTTAATGAAATAATATCACTAAGGTGCACAGGATACAAATCCCAGGGGTCTTGTCAATACCACTGTTTCTACTGAGACCCTCAACATCTCCCAGCACCTTTCATACCATGGCTGGCAGCCATTCTTGTATCATTCCACTCCCTAAAGAGGCTATCTTCACCATTAAGCTTCTGTATTTAGAGAATACAATTCATCAAAATTATTTTTATTTCCATTTCCATTTTATTCCATGTTTTCTCAAAAGCACTCTAATGAAGCTGCTATACAGTAGGTCACAGAAGCACCAATGAGCTGTACTAATGGTCAACTCTGCTAGGTGGAAAACCACTTGTATCAAGGTTTGATTAAAAAAATATCATTCCTGTGACATACATGAGATCTTAATATAATGATGACCCTTGAAAGGGGGGCTTCCCAGGAAATTCTCTAGAATTTTTATCAGCTCAGCAGGTACCGAAGAGTAAATAGCTACTCAAATCATATGCTAATCATAGACATCAGCCCTAATATCCAAGTGATCATTTTTTTTGCATGCAAGATTTTAAATTCTAAGCACATTCATGTTACAAGACATTAAAGGCTTTGAACAGTCACTCTATGAATTATAGCTATGTCCTGCCTGGGAAGCCAATGAGTAATTCTTTGCACATCAAAAGATATTGCATACAAATTCTTCATCTCTCTCGTTGTTAATGTTGACCTTGGTTGATCCTTCATCAAAGACTAGTATAATGTCTTTCTAAATGACCTTTTCTTGCCTTGCACAACATTTGCAGACCAGGTATTCAGAAGAACCTTTTCAAGTTTCTGGGAAGAGCTGCAGCATGTTTTAAGTGTTCATTCTCTCCATCCTAGAGAGACACAATACACACATTTTCAAAAGCCTCCCAAAGCGTCTCAAATACAACAGAATTCTTAGAGAGCCTAGAGGTACCAAGTTCTTCCAGTCCAGATGCTCCGGGTCTGAATTATTTATTTTTACGCAGAAAGTAACCTGCTCGGTGGGACCTTCCTTCTTTAAGCACTGACTGTCCTTCCAGTTGCTGTCATGTTGATAAAGCTCATTGCCAGCTCCCCACTACTCAGCAGCTGCAGCAGGACACCCCACGGTGCTCAGTTGCTTGGAAATTCTCCACCTTTCATTCCGCCTGTCTCCTAAACTCATCTGCTATCTCCCCAATAAAATAACAACCATCCAAGCAAAATAACAAAATACTTCCAAGAAGATAACTTATAAACATATATATGACTATGTTATTCAATCCTAAAGCTGAAATGCTCAAGACCAGGGTGCTAGCAGGTTCGGCATCTGGTAATGGCTCTCCCCTCATAGGTTGTGAACTCTATCTGCATCATCAAAAGCAGGAAGAGACAAAGAGATTCTTGGTTCTTAGGGCACTAGCAATCATGTCACATCTGATGCCTTCAACCCTCTCATGACATCACTGAACTGGGGAGGACATTCTGGGCACAAAGCCATTCAGACCATGGCACCTGTGCCTGTCCATCTCTATCCATGTCCTGTCCCCCTACTTCTCTGCCACTGTGTGCATACACATCTCTGCTGCTCTCTCTGTGCATCTGTCTCTATGTTCTTCTCTATCTATTTCTCTCCTTCATTTCTCTGTTTTGCTCTAGATGTTGTTTATGGTCAGTATATGAAAAACTCCGCTAAAATTCACATGTGGAAGCCTTGATCCCCAATGCAGTGTTTAAAGATGAGGCCTAGGGAAAGTGATTGGGTCCAAGGGGCTCTAGCCTAATCAGTGGATTGGTCCGTTGATGGATTCATAATTTACTGGCATTACTGGGGGGAATTGGAAGTTAGGCAGTAAAGCCTAGTTGGAGGACACAGGTCACTATAGGTTTACCATGGAGGAAGATGTCTGGTCCCCAGTCTCTCCATCTCAGTCTGTACCACCAGACCACCGTAATGTCAGTTACTTTGCTTGACCACAAGCTGTCCACCATGATGCTCTGACTGAGAATGCAGAAGTCCAGAAGTAGCTGGGCATGGTGACCATAGGCTAAAATCTCTGAAATGGTGAGAGACATCCCTTCTCCCTTAAATTGTGATGAAAAGGTAGCACATTGTCTCTCTGAAGCTCTACTTTCCCCCCTCCCCCTCCCACCTACACTGTCCTTACTGTTTTACATTTATGGGGGATGGAGAGATTAGCCCCTCTATGCTGTTTCATGTCTTCACACTATACAATAGAAAGTTCTACCTGAAAACGAAATGTCTATGCAGAGACATTAAAAATATTATTAGAAAATAAAGTTCCAATGCAAATACAAATAAGTTCCTCTTTATCATTTACATAAGGATCCCCAACATGTAATGAAGGTTGCATTTCAATTCTTTTTTT
>JAQHUG010000047.1:9318346-9329163 GCA_028555095.1 Dicrostonyx torquatus
CCATTGAGTTTAGAGGAATCTCCATTTCAATTCTTAGGCAAGTGACTCAGAATAGCTAAACAGTGACACTCATGGCCATAGGCACAGCTATCACTAGGTTCAGATATATATATATATATATTGTGATTATCCACAGTGGCTACTTCTAGGCTACTTGGGAATCTCTCGAAACTATAACATTTCCTGCATATGCACAGTTTTCAGGAGGAAAACCCACAGTTTCCAAGAAGTATCTCAAAATGAGCCAGGGAGTGGTAGGGGTAAGAGCATACACAAAACTCAAGCACTTGGGAGGCTGAGATGCTACCTCAAGATACAAATGTAAAAAAGAATTCCCAAGAGAAACACACACACACACACACACACACACACACACACACACACACCCTGTGGGATGGAGAGATGACTCTGCCATTAAGAGAACTGAGTTCTATCCCTGCACCCATGTCAGGCATCTCAAGACCAGTGTGCTAGCAACTACCTGCAATTCCAGTTACAGAAGGGTCCAACACCTCTAGCTCTAAGGGCACCTTTCCTCACATTTGAGTGTATGCAAACACACACACACACACACTTAAAAATAGAGGCTGACAAATCTCTGCAAGTTCAATGCCAGCCTGGTCTACATAGTGATTTCTAGGCCAAGCCAGCAAGAAATACATAGTGAGACGTCTCAAAAATAATAGTAATAATACAAATAATAAATGATAATATTTAAATGGTGTGGGAGGTCCTTCTATTTGTTGCTTTTATGGGTTAATGAATTCCTGACATAGTGGCCATCTTCAAGAAAGTATAAAATAATTGAAAAGATTTTCCTTGTCATCAGTGCATGCTGCCAGCTGAGGGATGCTGACAGTCACATATCAACATCCCATGGAAGATCACAAGGCATTCTCACAAGGCTGTTTTAGAGGCTGACGCTCTTCCAGCAGGGAGCTATTTCATTTGGCACTGTCATTTTTTCAATCATCTCTGTGACAATGAGGAACTGCTTCTGACACGACCCAGAGATCTCTCACCTCTGTGCTCTTACCCCTCCTGAATATTTGCACAGCATTTTTTCCCTATCAATTCCTGAAGCCGCTGCTCGCTGGAGAGGATAAAGCCATGATGCATTTAGCAAGTAGCTCATTCTGTCTCTACAATGAGTGGGTTATGGAAGGGAAGGGGAGAAGCGGGAAGAGCAGAGAGAGGCAGAGAGAGAGAGAGAGAGAGAGAGAGAGAGAGAGAGAGAGAGAGAGAGAGAGAACTACAGAGAAACAGAAGGGGAAAGGGGAAAAGTGGGGAGACAGAAGCTGCCTCTTGGAGAGGGGAAAAAGGGAGGGACTCAGGCTGGAAGCTGAAGGTCAGCTTGCCTCTGTGGACAAGGGAAGGGAGTGGGCGTGGCTTGTCTCTTAAAGGGACAGAGAAGACCATTACACCAAGCACATGATGACCACATCTTTATGTATCCTATGTCCCTAAGTGTATGCCTTCCACAAATAAATGTCAAAGATATCACTCTCGTGGTTCTGTTACATAGTATAAAACCCCACATCGCTAGTGGGTTCATCTGTCGTTTTTCTCACCACCCCTCTTCACTCTCTACAGGAAAATAAATGAGATACAGCCAATAACTGACAAGAGCTTGGAATGGGTGAGGACACGGCCCTGGTCCACACCAAAATTGAAGCCTGGTAGGATTCCTCCCCGACAGAAACTATGAGGTAATCCATATGCTATGTTAAGCTGCCATTCATTACACAGCAAAGAAGAGTAAGATGTCTTAGACCATGTTGTCTTTCTAGAGTGTTCTTTTCCCTTTTTAGAAATTTGCCTCTTTGTGAAGAATCACATCTCAATTCTCTCTGTCATTTTATGACCTAAAACCTGACAGTTTCTCCAAGGGTTCCCAGGCCGTTGGACGGTCATTTTCTTAGTGACCCCCTTTACAAAGTATCTCAGGTCTCTGCCTGCTGCCAAAGGCCATTATGACTTTTTTAAATGCACATTAATAGTCTCCTCCTTTGGCATGAAACTTCCTCCCTAACCTTCCCTGGACCCATCATGCCTCTGTCTTTCCTGCTGTCCCCACAGAGAAGGTCAGCCCTGAGTCCCTGTGCTTTAGTGAGATGGTCTGGTTTTCTTTTCTTTTGAACCCGTTTAATTTCCCCAGCCAACCAAAGCCCTAGAGAAGACAGGAGCTTGATGCCCAGTCACCCCATCAGCCTGAACACCTCTCCAATCAGCTGAAGAAGGCCCTCACCATCCGCCTACCAGTGCAAACAGCTGTGCAGCCAGCAGCTCATCAGGCACCTGGCTGACTCTGAAAAATCTCCATGCTCAGAGGTACCAAAAGGTGGGCACACATTTGAGATCATTTCCGAACCAAAACAGATCTACATCAGGAGAAATGAGGGTTAAAACAGTAGGGGGATTTTATTACTTTATTAATTATTTACAAAGAGAATATATGCATGGTTTGTGCATTTAAGAAACACAACGTAAAACGGTTTGCCAGTGTAATTCAACGGCTCCAAAGTTAAAGTCCTTTTTGGCAAAGTTCCCCTCTAACATAAGCATCAGGAGCTTCCAGCTTCCTGCAGGGTCCCACGAGCATTCTCCAGGAGGGCGATGTTTCAATTCAGAGGAAGTCACTCACAACACTGTGTGAAAAGATTAACCAAACCATGTTTTATTTATTTCATAGACTACCACCAGGCAGCAAAAAGTACCAGTTTTCGATGCAGGCAACTGAATCCGTCCCCAGAGAATCACCGAGTGAGCAGTCATCGTCCCCAAAGGTTGCCTTCTTTACTATGTTATGCATCTGTTTTTGAAATCCAAAAGTTGTAGAAGCCTAGAATGTGCCAGTTGCTTCCAGGCCAGTAACTCCCAGGGGGTGAAAGATGATGTTGGGCAAAAAGGAATCATATGTGGCTCTTAAAAGACAGTAGGGTGTGTCCTCGGGATGCAGCTGACCCATATCTGGGCTGCAACCATGTCAGCACTTGGATTGAACTGTTGTAATTTAGCTTTGTACAATGTTATCAGTGCTTTATACTTCTGTAGATTTCCTCACAGGTCCACGAGAATTTACAGTTATCTCAAATGTTTTAATTTAACATGTTTAATTATGTTAAATTAAGACATAGTGTCTCTAAACTCTCCAAGATGCAATGTTTTAAAAGAAGGTAAGTATAGAACATTACATACACTGTGGCCCCAAATATATTAACATCAATATCAACCACCTTCCTAGAACCCATCACACACACCCATACAGTTCATCCTTGTGATTAATGTACTATTATCTGCAGAGAAAAAAATCGAGGGCACAGAGATGAGGTAGCTCAGACAAGGTCACTTGGCCCAGAGTCAGGATTTGAACTCAGGCATCATGATGCTGGGGCCCCTGCTTTGAGTCACTATAGCTCAGACAAGGTCACTAAGGCCAGAGTCAGGATTTGGACTCAGGCATCGTGATGCTGGGGCCCCTGCTTTGAGCCACTAAGATGCATATCTTTAGCTGATAAATCACAAATATATTTTTACTTTTAAATAACAGGAAGATGACTTTAAAAGATACACATCACTAGGGGTATCCTGGCAAGCAATCTTTGGTGGGGAAGGGAGGTCATGGTTCTGGTTTGAGATTGTTACCAAGGTAATGTAAATTTGCTCAATTTCTAGGTACTAAGCCTATGTCACTAGAAACACTACTACTCCAGCACATGACCATCCATTGTGTCCTTGTGTGCAACACAACAAATAAAGCTGGCATCCCTTTAGGGAAGAGAAACGTAGGTTAAAAACATTAAAAGGAGATTTATGCTATGCATTAATTATTAACAATAAGAATATATGCATGGCTCGTGCATTTAAGAAACACAACGTAAAACAATTTAACAGTGTGATCCATTGACTCCAAATGTAAAATCCTTTCTGGCACAGCTTTCTCTAACATACTGCAGTGCTCAAAATACTTTGTGTACCCATTACCTATAAGAAGAGCCCCAGGCCCTTCTCAGAACATGTACAGCCTTTCAAGGTTTTGTCTGTGGCCCCTGTCTGAACTCCTGTCTCCCCTCCCTAGTCTCCACGTCTTTGGCCAAGCCTTTGTCTAAGTGTGGAATGCTTTTTCCACTTCTTCTCCACAGTTGTACTCACAGGTAACATGAGGCCCCCACAAAACTGTACCCTTGAGTTGAAAGCTCAATTCTTACACATCTTTCCTCCCCCCCCCCCGAGCACAAACATAGTATGTATGTGTGAGCTGGTGCTGCCTAACAAGTTGACTCCTAAATTAACACCTTAAAACAATATTTTTGTTTATAGTGTCACTGGATCAAAAATTTCTGGTTCTGTGGGTCATGAATTTTCATTTCATAGCATCTCACAAAGTACAGAACATCAATACCAGGTTACCAGCCAGTAATCTCACTCAGGACCCAATTAGAGAAGGATTCTGTTCCAAACTCACTCACATAACTGATGGCAGGAACCAGATTCCCTCTAGGCTGTTTGGCAGAAGTCCTCCATGCTTTGGGGACTGCTGGCTAGAAGTCCCACTCAACTAGGCTCACAGGGCTGTCCACCACACTGCCAGAAAGAACAAACTTAAGAGAAACCCTGAGCAAAGCACAAACCAGGCCTCCTAAAGCCTGCTCTAGAAAATTCTGTTCCAGACTGGGTCATTTCTCACTCAAGAAAGCAAGTCCCTGGGCCCAGCCTATTGGGAGCTGAGTGAACGTATATTGTTGACATAGGTATGGCCATGTCAAGGACTGATGCCTCTGACCCATGGAAGACTGTCATGGTCTTTATCTGGTCCAAGTGTGAACGTGGACAGTGTGCAAGCACAAGTGTTCACAAAAGATTGACTGGCGTGTGCAAAGACTAGCAACTGTGGCTTCCTTTTCTGGGATGCTTGCAGTCTGAGACTTCTCACCCACAGAGAACCCCCTCCAGAGGCCAGCAAACCACACCCCCAAACCCTTGTACTGTGTGAGTAAATACGCTAAGGTTCCAGGTTGCTGCATAGTTGGTACAGTCCCATCAGAGCATGCCCAGCAACCTGACCACAGTCTTTCTGCTTCTATGTCTAAGTATACAAACTTTCTGCATTATTTTTCGGCCTAAGTCAGGTTTCCAGGACCAAGACACATGGGATGAAGACACAGCCTTCACTCAAAGGGAAGAGATTTAAATAGGAGAGGCAAGGACTTATGGGAGCCATTTTGAAAGTTTTTTATTAAACAGCGTTCCATGGTGTAGAACACAATGCATAGCCATGGTAGCATCTTTGTGTGTGTGTGTGTGTGTGTGTGTGTGTGTGTGTGTGTGTGTGTGTGTGTGTGTGTGTAAAGTTCTCTGTCTCCATGAAACTGCAAACCAGGTAGAGGAAGAAGACAATGGTCAACCCAACCAGAAGATGTAAAGATGGCAAAGAGGGGGAAAATCTGAAGATGCTGGGAGTCTGAATGATCAAAAGACCCTTGCATTAATCAGAATTCTAGTCACTGTGACAAAACACCTGGCAGGGACAAATTAAGGGAGGATGGGTTTATTTTGGCTCACAGTGTCAGAGAAATCAGACTCCTTTGATACCTTGATTATAGGGGCACAGTAAACAGAGCCTCACAGTAGCCAGGGCATGTGACAGGCTATTTACCTCATGGTGGACAGGAAACACATTGAGCGGAAGGAACCCAGGACTGCATAACTGTCACAGGCATGCCTCCTGTGACCTACAATGGTTTGAATGTGAAGTGTCTCCTCCTGGTTCAGGTTTTTTGTTTTGGTTTTTGTTTTGGTTTGTTAAGAAAAAGCAATGTTATTAAAAAGGAAAACAACAAAGGAAAACTGGATCCAGAGTTCAGGATTAGTCCATCCAGGCCTTCAGTGTTCTGGTGGGGATCTTGTCCTTTTCAATGATGAAGACAATGACGCACATGCCTGAGACAGCATCCCGGCCCACAGCATTCCCATGTCTTGGGAAGTGGTTTCAAATAGGTGTTCAGTATCCATGTTGATCTTCCAGAGAGACTCATACATCCCATACATTCATTTGGAGCGGGTAACACTGACAACAAAGTCATCAGTCACCACGGGGCAGCCAATGAGGTCTAAAGAGGAAATGAAAGGTTTAAAGATCTTTGAGTACAGCCCAGCAATGGCAGGCTCTATGTAGTAGGGACCAAACCATTTCTCATGCAAGAGGTTGGCCAGGTCTAGAGAGGTAATAAAAGGCTTAAAGATCTTCGGGTATAACCCAGCAATGACAGGCTCTGTGTAGTAGGGACCAAACCATTTCTCATGCAAGAGGCCAACCACCACACTCATGAGGGTACAAGACTTGGTCTGCCAACCTTCCTTCAGCTCATACAGGTTCAGTTGGAACTTGAGGTGCTGAGCAACTGTCTGGACATTGGTGGTCAGCCTGACTAGACCGATGTAGAGTCTGTCACCCATGGGAAAGATCTTCTGAAAGTCTGTGGTTACTACCATCTGGGCCTGGATCCCAAAACACCTGTCCACAACAATGGCCATACAGTTCTTTCCTTTCATGGCCATGACAGCCCCTCTGGTATAGGACATAATAGACATGATTGTATTCTAGTAGGACTCTGATCGCCACTGCCATTCCTATAAACTGGTTCTGGCTTTCTCTCCATGTTTGAATTTTTTAAGTGTGAAATATGAATATATGCATGTTTCTAGATTTATCATCCCTTCACCTATGACTTAAAGAGAACCACAGTTCTGATGCTCTTTTGGTCAAGCACACTTGAAGCAGCTGTTATTAGGCTGATTTGTTGCGAGGCTGCCCTATGCACTGTAAGCTATTTAGCAGCTTCCTTGGCCTCTTCACTAGATACCAGTGGCACCTTCCAAGCTGAGAAAGTAAAATCATTTTCTGACATTGCAGAATTTCTCTCAGAAGCCAAAACAACCCTGCTGAGAACAACTTTCCCAACAGCTCAGGTCCTAGGGAAATTACTGATTCTGTTTGGCCCTCAGACATTGACTTATAAAATGGAGAAAATGTTCCTAGTGTGTCTAAGGAAAGAAAGTGGAAACCACATTCTTTGGAAGGTCTGAGCTCAGTGCTCCTGTGACCTTAGAATACTCAAAAAAACAGTGGCACATGTGGAGAGCATCCCTATGAAATGGAGCTACATAAGGTGAGAACTGGCTCGCATGCTGTGCCGTGTGTTATTGAGCTGGGTTTGTGAAGTAGGCACCCAATCAATATTACCTTAATGATGATAAAATACTGCCCATACTGTTCTCCCCGTTGGCGCTACTAAACCTTTGGCACCTAGTGCAGAATAAGTGCTTAATGAATACTTAGCAGTGTTGTTTAATGTACTGAGGTCACATTGAAGCGGGCTCTTTGGTTAATTCAAATGCATTTAAGCCAACCAACAACTTATCAGTCATTTGCTATGACCCAAGACATGAGGTACCAGATGTGAATGGCAACAGCAGTAACTCTGCAGAGCATCCTACAGCAGTGGCACACACCAGCCCATGTTGCAAGGGGTTCTAATTGACAACAAAAGATGCAACAGCCAGGTATCAGAGAAGAAATCTACCTAGCTCCGTCAATCTTCTCTTCGCATTGATTCCTAGGAAAATGTGCTTCTCAAGAATTCAATCCCATTAATGTAAGCAATTGTGTAAGGTGAAGTCATTCATTTGAGAACTCTTAAGAAATCAATCGCATATTTCCCTACCTTCCCGACTGTTCAACAAGTATAGTGGACTCCACTGGTGAGTTCAACTCAAGCATCAGCTCTGAGACATCCTGGCTTCCAGGAGAACTGTGAAGGATTCTCGAGTCACAACCAAGCCCACAGTTGATGTCTGCTCTGGCCCCAGCTTGTTTCCAGGTACCAAGCATAAATGATGTAGCCTCTTCCTGATCTATCAAAGTTACATTATAAATGTGCTCCGCCCTCTTGGCTAAATGACAGCACTAGCTTTGCTCGAGTTAGCCAAAGTTCTGTGAATCATCCTGGACCTCTTCCTCCCACAACCCTAAATAGATTCTCAGCAAACATTAGAGGCTTTGCCCCAGCAGACATCCACCTCCACAGAGGCCAGCCCCGAGCAAGTCTCTTCTGGATTCCCTTTTCCTTCCTGCCATAGCTCAACAACTGTCCCCCGAATCTGTTGTGATTCCAACGGATTCTAGACCTTTTGGTTCCCAGTTCCCTTCAACCAGCACACTCCCTTAACAGGCAACTATAACCCAATTCTTCCTTTGTCTTCTTCCCAAGGCCTTATCTGGCTTCCCCACCTACAGCCGCAGCTCCCACAACTTCCCCCCTCCAAATCCTTTTCTCTTGACTTGCTGACACTCCATACTCAACATGTGTTGAGTGGAGACATTTTCCACCCACCAGTGTATTGCTACCATCAACAGTAAACCAACCACATGGCAGTAGCTTCATAAGCTTCAAAGGAACAAAACAGTTAGAGAAACAATAGGATTTGCTGGCTAGTCTTATGTCAACTTGACACATAAGCTAAAGTTATCTGAAAAAAGGGACTCTTAGTTGAGAAAATGCCTCCATAATCCTGCTGTAGGGCATTTTTTAAATTAGTGATTGATGGGGAGGGCCCAGCCCATTGTGGGTAGTGCCCTCCCTGGGCTAGCAGTCCTGAGTTCCGTAAAAGGAGGCTGAACTGGCCATGGAAAGCAAGCCAGTAAGCAGCATTCTTCCATGGCCCCTGCATCAGTTCCTGCCTGCAGGTTCTGTCTGAGTTCCTGTCCTGACTTCCTTTGACAATGCATAGCAGTATGGAAGTATAGGTCAAATAAACCTTTTCCTCCCCAACCTCTCTTTGGTCATGTTGTTTCATCTCAGCAATAAAAATCCTAACTAAAACAAGGGTTGTAGACTGGCAATATCTAGTAAAACTTGGAAAGATAGAATTCTCTTTGTCTCTGCACAGAGTCCCTCACAGAGAAGAGCTTTCTCCCTTCACTAAGGTGAGTCTCTCAAGGTGCATCATCCAGGGGCAGGGGAGAGGTAACCTCAGCACTGGGGAGGCAGTGACAGGAGGATCCCCGGGGCTCACTTGTTAAATCACTGAGAACCAGGTTCAATGAAAGACCCTGACTCAAGAAACAAGGTAGAGAGCAGTTGAGGAAGACAGTGACACCGACATCTGGCCTCTATATGTGCATGCACATATGTATATATGCATCTGCACACACATGTACACGCAAACATCTCACATACACACAAAGATACACTGTGCCACATGAGAGCCATTCCTCACAGATGCCTATGGTATAACTTTGAGTTAGTTAAGAGTGAATTAAACTGCCCTCAGTCAGAGTAGTTGCATTTCAAGTATTCAGTCAATAGCCACGTTCTGGCTGCCACCTTATTGGCCAATAGAGAAATAAGATTTATACAAATTCAGAAAGTTCAACTGACCGGAACCAAACTAGAAAATCTACCCTGACTACCTCACAGTGATTATTATATCTAGTATGCTAATTGAAGAGACCAGACAAACTTTTTTAAATCCCAGAGGACCTAAGCATATGGCTCAGTCATTAAAGTGTCTGTGGAGATAGAAGGCTCTCTGGAGCTCTTGACCAGCCACCTTAGCCAGAGAGAGGAGCTTTGTGTTCAGCCAGAGAATCTGCCTCAGGAGGGAAGATGGAAGCAAGTGTGGAAGACACCCAAGAGTGATCCATGACCTCAGCACCTGAACATGTACACTTAAACACTCACACATACATAAATACATACATACATACATATCACACTCTAGTAGATGGAATGGGAGCAAAGAGAGAGTTCATAAGGCTTCAACCCTAACAAAAAGCTACAGACAACTAAGGAACGCTGAGAGTGGAAATAGTCTTCCCCAGGGAGGAGCGCACCAACTGGTCATCCAATAGCAAATGATCAGTCATGGGACACAGACTGCACAAGTGGTATTTGTACACTTAGGAATTAATATAGTAATAATATCTATTTAATTTTTTAAAAGAGGTCATGAACTTGAAAGAGAGCAAGGAGGTACATGGGAGATGACAAGAGAAAAGAGAAGGTGGGGAAGTGGTATAATTGTAATATCAAAAATGCCCATTGCCAAAGGGCCTCCACCACTGAGCAGAATAACTTTATTGCTACCAGGGATAACTGGTAGCTGTGTGAGGCTGGATACTGTCTTGGGTTAACACCAGGACCAAAGCCACTCGGTGAGGAAACGGTTTGTTCAGCTTAAGCTTCCACAATGTAGTCGATCACCAAAGGAAGTCAGGACAGGAACCCAAGCAAGACAGGAACCTGAAGGCTGAAGCTGATGCAGACGCCACGGAGGGGCGCTACTTACTGGCGTGTTCTCATGGATTTGCTCAGCATGCTTCCTTATAAAACCTAGGAACGTCAGCCTAAGGATGGCGCCACCCACACCCACAATGTGTGCCCCTCCCTCTCTCTCATCAATTACTAATGAATAAAATGCCCTACAGGCTTGCCTACAGCCCAACATTATGGGTGCATTTTCTTAATTGATGTTCCCTCCTCTTGGATGACTTCAGCTTCTGCCAAGCTGACATAAAGCCATCCAACACAGAATCTATGAGCCACTGATATGCAATACAGCTCTCACACAAACACAAGAATCTAGAAGATACCATAGTCCTGAATGGATTTTTAAAATGTATTTGGATATTAGCCAAGCCACAGGCAGAGAGTATACCCAAAGAATGCTTCTGGCTTTACTCCCCGTTCAAGCTACTACTGCCACCTACTATTAATTACCTTGACTTAAGAGGCTCTCCCTCATTGCCCCTTGCT
>JAQHUG010000047.1:9376045-9469550 GCA_028555095.1 Dicrostonyx torquatus
TAAAATAAAGACTCTTTGCTTTTACATACGAGGCTTGGTTTCCATGTTGGCTTTTGCAGGGACCTCACGGAGTTTGGGTGTAACATCTAATACTGTAATCAAGCAGATGTGTGGGGGATGGGAGCAATGGATTGTAGCTGGAGTCTGCAATAGTTCCTGTTTTATTCTGGCACGCTGCAGGTTAGGGCCACGTGGTCAAGGGTATGTTGCCAGCATCTGGGTTGTATTTATTTTTGAAGTTTCTTTTCCTTGGATACTAGGGAGTTACTATTCATCATAATGAGTTTTGTGGACCATGGGCTGTGGAGTCTGTGGACTCTGGAGTAGCCATTTTGTGCGTGCAGAGGGAGCAAACATTCCAGTCGAGGGGTCCCTCCTATCTGACTGTGAAGAAGGCAGAGGACAGAGCTCTGCCCTGGAGGGGAAGAGCTCAGAGAACCGGCAGTCCACCTGATGGTCTCAGAGCTTTCGGAATTGAGACTGTGGGAATCCAGCGGTCTGCTGAATCTCTAAGCCCAGAGCTCTAAACCCTTCCCCACAGCCAACCACTTGTGGAAGGCAGGCAGGCTTGGAGGTCCCATTTTCTTTCCCCGTGGACAATCGAGCTTACTCCTCATCAGAGTGCAGAGTCACCGGCCACTGCTTCAGAAAGCTGACACTTCCTGATGCCTTAACTTCTTATTTCCCCTAGCCCTTTGGTGGCCATTCGCCTTGAGATACTGTGCAGTGTTTCCAGGCGGCCTCAATAATAACTGACCCTCAGTTTCAAGTCCCCAGACATGGTAATCTGAATAGGTATGGCCTCCATGGACTCATGTGTTTGACTGCTTGTCCTTTCACGGGTGGCACTATTAGGTGGCGTGGCCTTGTTGGAAGAAGTGTGTCACTGTTGGGGTGGGCTTTGAGGTCTCGTATAAGATCAAGCTATACCCAGTTGGGACAGTTCTCTTCTTCCTGTCACCTGTGTGTAGATCAAGACATAGAACTCTGTTACCTCTCCAGCACCATGTCTGTCTGCGTGTCGCCATGTGTGTCTGCATGCCACCATGTCTCACCATGACAGCTGACTAAATCTTGAAAACCGCAAACCAACCCCAATGAAGTGTTTTCCTTTATAAGAGTTGCTGTGGCCATGGTGTCTCTTCACAGCAAGAGAAACTCTAAGACACCAGAGTAGCTCAGTCTTAAATGACAGAATCACTGTCAAGGTGGCACCTGGGCCTAGCACTCTGAGACATGTGGGGTGTTGCCACGGATTCTCCTCTGGGGCTAAGGATTAATCCAGAGGGAATGTTACGTTGAAAACACACACTGAGATTCAGGTTTGTGAGCTCTGTTTCTCCCAAGACTGATGCTCATTGCCAGAGCCCTCTGGCTCACTTTGTGGTGCAGCTTTGGGATCTGCTCCCCGATAGAGAGCCGAGGCTGGAGTTGTGAATGCTTTTCCTAATTGTTTCTGCTACCAGCTTCTCCATGCTTTAACTGCTCAGCCTCTTCTCTTTTGATTCCCAATCTCCTCATTCTTTTCTTCAGAGAACACAGTCTTTGTGCCTGACTCATTTTATTCAGTATTGCAGAAGAAACTTGGAAACCAACATCTTACCGGCGAAGTGCCTTCTAGCAACTCTCTAAGTTATATACAGAGATTAGAACTGACTGGTCACAAAGAACACCACCTTGATCTTTATAATCTCCTGAAATATTCGAGTATTTTACTAAAAGGCTGCATTACTTTCATAAATTTAAACATCTTCAAAATGGAGTATCGGAAGTCTTCCTGTCCAATACTCAAATGTGGGATGTCTAGCGAGCACTGCACAAGACATGAACATGCTTCTGCAGCTCAACAGAGATGTGGTCAACCCGAGCAGTAAAAAGAAGAGCGCCAACAAGGTTTATGAGCTCTGATGCCTACGCATGAAAGAGGGTAGTAAAGTATCGGTTTGTAAGCTTCAAGAAAATGAGATAAATTACCTGGGTAGAAAACCCAGCAGGTTTTCACATGTATTATAAAGGTACACAGACAAAAAATAATGAATATGCATACTGGAAAGAAAAAGAATTCTAGCCCAGCGGTGGTGGTGCATGCCTTTGATCCCAGCACTTGGGAGGCAGAGGCAGGCGGATCTCTGTGAGTTCGAGACCAGCCTGGTCTACAAGAGCTAGTTCCAGGACAGGCTCCAAAGCTACAGAGAAACCCTGTCTCGAAAAACCAAATAAATAAATAAATAAATAAATAAATAAATAAATAAATAAATAAATAAAAGAAAAAAAATTCTTTTCTATGAAAAGTCAAAGAGTAGGTGGGCCTGGGTCCAGATGAACCAGCTCTTGTATTCTTTTGAGTGAGATCTATGGTTACAGGTACAGGAGGAGCACCAGTGTCTAAGGACTCCCGCCCTCCTCTTTCAGTCTGTGGGTCATGATGCTCTGAGACCAGCTTTCTCAAACCTATCTTGTCCACGACTCCTTCCCCAAGACATGCAATCCAGCAGCGGTTCTGTAAACACTCCCAACAGTGTTCTGTTGAAGTCAGAAACTGGGAACAAAGTCCTTCCATTTGGGTCACATGACCTCTAACCTCCACCTCAGCCCACATTATGCTCCTTCTGTCACCATGTAAGTCATTTTCTTCTCTTGGTCTATCCAGTTGCCACTTTCCTCACTCTGGCTCCATCCCCTTGAGTCACTAGTACAGGTGACTGGGTCTCTACTTGGTCTTTTGTGCATTTGGTTTTGTTTTCTGATTCCCCCTCCTACCCAACTATAATCTCTTCCCACCAAGCAGGTGTTCCTACCTGGGAGAGTTGGCTTTCAATAAATGCACATCCAACATACTGTCTTTGGGCAACAGCCTTAGTTATTATGTGTGCACAAATTAGCAGACTTTCCATTTTCTCTTCAATTGTATGATCTTGAGATCAAAGAGAGTTTATTCACAGAAGCATAAACTATCAGTGCTAACTGGAAAAGTGTCTGTAGCTGCAGGCTGTGTAGACACACTATGACAAACTTTCTAGTCGAGGTAGGCCATTATATGCTGTGCTGGAGAACATAGTGTATAATGTAAGTTAATCCTGTTACCACCTAATGCCTGTACCAATGAAGTCCTATTACACCCCGTTGGCCCCTAATGATGATCTCAGTGCATGGAGACTTGTTCAAATGGCTCATATGAGGTCTGTCACTGCAAAACATAACCTAAATAATTATGTTGGGAGCTTTTGTTCTTGTAAATGCACCTCCATTTGATTGTACAAAACACTCACGCTGATGGTGCTGCCACATAATCAGAGAATCTGAAAGCTCTATTCCTTTCAAGATTAATGCAGAACTTCAGAGATGGACTCTGCTTGGTTACCAGCAGGAAAATGCTGACAGCTGTAATTGAGTTTCAGGACATTCTTTTCAGTGTGGGTATTTATGGCAGGTAAAGAACTTTTGTACACAAAGGCTTTACAAAAATAGTTTCAATCGTTGGTTAAGCTGGGGACCACTGCTAAATACCATCTTCCAAGATACAAAAGAAGCAATGTCCATAATTACCATGATGGGGACAAAATAAAGCATAAAACAGCAAAAAGAGCTGGACTGTGGGAAGGCTTACTTTACTATGCAACCCTCTTTGAAGATGGAGCAACTTAGGCACCTTAGGAAATCCCAGGGGTTCTGGCATACAAAAGGAATTGGCAATGGAAGGGAACTGTATAGTTGAAGCTCCATGGTCAGTTCAAGTGCATACCCTTCATCGATTTCTTATATGGCCCGCACTGGCACTGTCCTCCTCCTGTCACCAGCTAAGTCCTTTCCTTCTCTTGGTCTATGCAATTGCCACTTTCCCTCCATCTGGCTAGCTCCCTTATTACTGGGCCCTGGGCCTCCCTACTTGGTGTCTTTTATGCTTTCGTTCTTTCTTTCCCTCCACAAACTATAAGCTCTCCCCACCAAGCAGGCATGCCTTAACTCCTCCTATGTATTCACCTTCAAGTTAAACTCTGAGCCTGATTCTCTGTCTCCAAACACAGCATTTTGGTTACATATCTCAAAACGAGCTCATCACACCTGTCTCTAGCACAGCTGCATGACTTGCTGGCTTTGTAATTAAAAAAGTGCTAACTGCCAGCAGTGGCACTTACTGAGGACTATCTGCTTAGCAGGTGTGTTTGGAGCACTTTGCACCTATCCTGACCAACTCTATGACGTATGCTCCTTTAAAGGGGTGGAAAGGAAGTTTCTAGAGAGTAAGGGGCCTCCTGACCAGCTAGCATACCCTAAGGAAGAGACTCATCTCTTGGTTCTATGGGATTTGCTATTACTAGGTGTCTGTACTGTAGCACACTGCTCTTCTCATGTGCATATGCATTGGTAGAGGATCTTGCTAAGTGCACATTCTGACTCTGGCGGTCTGGAGTGAGGTCCGAGATTTTCACTCCTAATACCACCCTCACCCCCAGTAATCATGAGACAGCAGGGTCATTTACCACACCTTGAATAGCACTTTTCCACAACAAAGACACAGCTCTTTTCATGAACAAAATGCTATTTCAGTATTTGCATTCATGGGCCCTCAAGTGATTCCTTGACCCTGATACATTTGAGACTACATGGAGACAAAGAAGATATCAATCCAGAAACAATAGTGGTTATGGAATGCATACACTTCCATGTATTTTTACAGTAAAAATGCATTAAAAATCCTTCATAAAAGAAACTTTAAAAAAAAAATACAAGTAGGCTATTGAGTCCTCCCACCCCTGGACATTCTTTGAGACATCAGTTGTATAGCGCGCGGGGCGGGGGGTATCCTAAATGGTTTGATTTATTCATACAAAATACTCATCCATCATACCTCATCAATACTCTTACGTGAAGTGGAAGGTTGGGGAGAATAGGCTCACAAGACTCAGTTTCCAATAAAGGCTACAGTAGATTGAAGAGAATTTTACTTTTCTGCTTAGTGTATAGTTTTCTGTACTTTGAAAGTGCAATACTTTCAAACCAAATCTGATGTGCAGAATGAAGGTTAAACTGCTACAGCAAAATTCCTCAGAAACTGAGCCAGGCTCAGGTGGGTAGCACTGACTTTAAATGCTGAATACCATCTCTTGCAATGAGACAGGACATCTTGATGTTAACTTCAGGATGCAATACAAAAACCATCCTTGACTCTTACTTGTTTAATACCCATAGACTGTGATTGAGAAAACGAACCAGTCAATCATGTACTACTAGAAGTAGTGAGAAAAATCCCAGCATCAGTGCCTCAAGTGTAATACCTCTTGGCTCTCAGGGAACCGATGAAATACACATTGCCATTTAGTTGTAGCTTTCCTCAGTATCAATACTACAGCCAATGTGTACTTGTAGCAAAAACTCTGATAATAAAAGTACTAATCACAGACTCCCCACCCCCGTTAGCTACAGAATGTACATTGTGTTGGATTCAGGAAAAGAACTTTGGTCATGTCCACATAACCATAGCTACCCAGTGTAATGTGATGTGTAAGCCCTAAATCAAATAAAGCTATGAGCACTGTAATATTTATATGTGCATAGTGTTTTATAAAAAGATTGGCCCACAGGCTGCTTTTCATCAGCACAGAAAGAGCATTAAGCAAGAAATAAATGAGTGAAGAACAGAGAATGAAATGGATGCTTGATTATTCATGAGCAGGCTCTCCATGGAGAGACGACAGCCCCAATAAACTAAAGTTTTAGTGATACTTATATAGTCTCCCATTTTAGACAACTTTACATACCTGATTTAGTTTATAGTATATTCCCAAGAATCAATCTGTTCATACTCAGAAACACACATCACATTCCTCAAAGCTAGACTTTTGTCATAAATTCTCTTTTATACAAAAAAGGCAACAATTGTTTATTTTTTTCCAACAGGCTCTATTAATTACAATTTTAAACTCTACATACAATGATTGGCTGGTTTTCTTCTTCTTGTTGTTTTGTCTTTGTTTCTCCCCTCCCCTAATACAGTACCATGTGAACAACAGTGATTGACTTGCAAAGTTTTTGTGTCTAAATGGAAAATGCTAAAACAGTACGACAGAAATACGAGGGCACTGTCAGCAGCGACTTGCTGCAGTGGTCCAACAGGGTACAAGCAAACACTTTGGCTCAGCTAGGCAGTAATCCACTTAAACCACTTCTCGGGGCTACAGCTGACCCAACCACACCTCCAGAGGGTTCAGAAAAATGGGTCCATTTTAGAAAGAAAAACCTTTACATTTTGCTGCCCCCAAATATAAAGAACAGGGTCATGGGGATGGAGGTTTCCCAGCACATCAAGAACTACTGGTGCTATCGCTTTCTGCCTTGCCCTTCAGTCAATCCTTAAGACCTGGTTACGGTTTCAAAGTGCATAATCAGCAATTCTGGGAATAAGCAGCCCCAATGCTTTTTAAATATCATGAGAGAGGTTTCCTCCACCAAAGTCCACTCCTCTGCTCCCATTCAGCAGAAAACCATGAGCTTATGCTAAACACTGGGGGAGAGCACTCTTTCCATGTTGGAGACATTTATAGCTCCCTGATCTCAGAGGCACAAGGTCCTACATTCCACCTACTCAACTTCCTATGGGACCACACAGCCCAGAAGCAGCTTGCCTGTTCCTTCTAGAGGCTGACAAGGTGTGATGGGCACTGCTGTATGGGAAATGTAGTCTGTGGTGGAGCTGATGAACCTGACCATGTGAGCTAAGGCTGCACCTTCCTGGGCCAGGGAGAGCACAAACTGTTCTTTGAAGCAGCTATAAGTCGAGATCATCTAGTTTCTTAGCACTGTCGTCATAAATATCCTTCATTTGCAGTAGTACTCTTGTCATCCAGCTTGGCCACCCTAATCCACCCTAAAGGGCCCTCAGTTTGTACAAGTAGAACTTTGTGTTTTTGTGTTCTGCGTTTCTGAAAAGCAGGGGTTACAGTACAGCACTACTTCACGTCTAACGGTTTATACTGAGTTAAATTTAACTACATTTACTTAGAGGACAAGACCACAGCCCCGTTTATCTAGAAGAGAAATAGCTTGCCCCAAAGAGGGAACAATTCTCAACAATTCTATAACTTGTGAAGAAACAAAATATACATCCCTTTGGGCCATTATTTTGGCAAATAATTTTCAAAAAGTATGCATTTAAAAATACTTTCTTTAATATTATACATCAGGCACAAGACTTTTCATATATATTTTTTTCTTATAAGATTTCAAATGCATAAAATGTTCATTACTATTCATAGGTCTCT
This sequence comes from Dicrostonyx torquatus, assembly GCA_028555095.1. Classification (NCBI taxonomy): domain Eukaryota; kingdom Metazoa; phylum Chordata; class Mammalia; order Rodentia; family Cricetidae; genus Dicrostonyx; species Dicrostonyx torquatus. Next base: position 9,383,305 of record JAQHUG010000047.1, read on the forward strand.
TCAGGTGTAGATGCTTTCTCAGGTAAGAAACTAAATTATTTCATGTTTGCGACCTTCCTCTTAGAACCTTTGACATGGTAAAGGTTGCAATGGGACCAGAGTCTCAGATGCTGAGGTCGGTGCTACATTCTTTATAAGGCCGCCTTCTCTGCTCCAGGGGATTTCGGGGACTTCTCCCAGCTTCAGGCTTTAGACCAGTCTCCTCCTTTTCTCGGTGGCCAACCTTGTCATCCCGGTTCCTTTTGTCCAGTGATCGTTCTCGCCTGCGCTCGGGGGACCTGGCCCTCCTCCTGTCGGTGGACTTGGCTCTCCTCTCAGGCGAGCTCCCTCTTCTGCGCTCTGGGGACCGTCTCTGATCCAGGAGTCTTTCGAGGGACCTCCGCCGGCGGCTGGGGGAGCTGTCTCTTCTCCGGGTGGGTGACCGCTCTCGCTTCCTCTCAGGGGACATCTCCCTTCTCTTCTCATGCTTCTCCCTCCTTTCCAAAGTGTTGTCAGCGCTGCGCGTGCCTTCCCTGCGCTTCTCCGGAGACCGCTTCTTGGGGCCATTGGTGGCTGTCCGCTCCGGCTGTGCGTCTCTCCATGCATCTGGTGGCCGGTCTCTGGGCCGGCATGCCCCACTGTCGGGTTTTCTAGAAGTTCCATTCCAGGTGTGGTGTTCGTTGGGTTGTTTGCTGTGCTCCTTGTTACCTTTTGGATCCTTCGCGTGTGCCCGCTTTTCCCCATGTTGTGATGATTTGTGAAGATCGGGTGGGTAACTGGACTCCAAGGCTGGATGCGGTCTGCGGTCAGGTGGCCCCGGCCTCACTTCCGGAACACCTTGTGCACCGGTGGAGGGGCCGTTCCTGTCGCTGCTGGGGTCTGCCAGGAAGAAAAACAAGAGCAACAGTTCAACAAGAAGGTCCTGTGGCTCCTGGCCCTGGTTCCCTCCCACACTTGACTCATTAGTCACAACATACAAACAACTGTTAAAGCAGATACCAAGCCAACTGGATCTTGGTTAATTTAAGTATCACTGCACCTAGTTAGGATTAAAAACTAGCGCTATGGCTTTCCACATCTATTCATCTTGGTTAATTTAAGTATCACTGCACCTAGTTAGGATTAGAAACTAGTGCTATGGCTTTCAACATCTATTCTCCAGACTCTGTAGACAGACCATCGGAGAAATTATAAATGGTTTTAGTTTTAAAAAGGCAGAACTGAAGGGTCTGTCTAGAGGTACCAGAACCACACCCTGACCCACACCTGCTCTTCCCTGGCCACCCATCAGCCTTTTCCCGGCCTTAGCCTTTCTTCTGTTTCCCTCCAATATCATTTTATTTGAAGAATACTTGTTCTGGTTAAAATTAACCTAGGCCATGGGCCTGGATGGGCATGAGGAAAGTTCTCTGGGGTTAGAACTAGTCGCTGGCTTATCTGGGTGGTGACCTACCAAGCAGGAGAACAATCTACTGAGGACCTGCATGCCATAGAAAGCATATTTCTACTTTTAAAAAATGATCCAGGGTACTGGGCAAAAGGGATTATCGAGGCAACACACAGGGCATATGTCAACTGTCAAATGTGACACCTACTTGAAGGTCCATTAAACTACTTTTATATTTAACTATTTTTTCTACTTTTGAGTAAAGTAAAAAAAACAAGGAACTGTATTTAAAAAACCTTCCTGCCAGAAAAAAGGGAAAGGGATAGGCTGTTAGGTGCACCTTTGATGAGCTGGGGTTTATAAAATCTCTACATTTAAAAGCACCTTTCTTTACGATGTAAGCAGCAGCCATAATGATATTCAAGAGCTGTGGAGCCACCGGACTGCTTCTTGTTCAGATCTGATCGCTGGACAGCCCATGACAAGTCTCATTTATTATTCAACTATCTGAACTGACACTACAACCATTTAAGGCAGTTCTTGAATTTATGAGAGCTTTGCAAAGCAGGATGTTTTGCTGCAATGATAAAACTATCAAGTTTTAGGTGCCTGGGCTGCTGAGCTGCAGCGTGGGATACAGGGCTTTAACAATCAATGTCTTGCACGAGACAGCTAGGACAACAGTAACCAGATACTGTCTCATGAAGGATCGCAAACCCAGGACAGGCTCAACAAAGGGAGAGATATAGCCTAGAGCATGGGTCCTCACAGTCTTAGTTTTTTTAACTGTGCGTGGGGGCAGGGGGAGGCTGTTAACATTTATTTGGGGTCAGCAATTCCTCTTTAACTTGACCACTGTGGTGCAAAAACATTTTTTTTTAAATGGGTTGCTATATGCCAATAAAACTTATCGACAAAACCAGGCTGTGACCAGGATTTGATTCACAGGCTGGCGTTTGCTGAGAGATACCTGAATAACCAGGAATCTCTCCTCCTTGTCCAGCAAAGCCTTACCTACCAGGGAAGAGTTCTGTGATGAGGCTCATTCTGTCTAAATGCTGGGGGTGCTCCCGGGACAAAGACAATCATTCCACATTTGGGGGGGGGGAGAAACACTTAGAGAGCTGTAAACCTAACCTACATTCTTAGTCTGTTCTTAAGACAAGGGAGAGCAACACTTCAACAGGGTCAGCCATGTACTTACAATTCAAAGAACGCAGGGTGCTCAGAATGAATTGCCAAACATACCAAAATAGAGCTAAGCAGAAGCAATGAGGAAATTAGGCCACAGCACAGAAACACCTAGTATTGATTGAGCTACAAACCGTAGTTTGATTATGGCCCATAAGGTAGAAGCAAGCCTCCCCGAGCTTTTCATTTCTCATACATGCAGCGATATTAGGAGGTATCATCGCTGTAGGAGGGAGGGCCCAGCACCAAGAACAGTCAGAGAGAAGGAGAAAGAGAGAAAGAGAAAAAGTTGAACATTTAGATTCCCTATAACAAGACAGAAAAAAAAAATCTTCATTTGTTAACATAGGGCAAGAGAGTTTATTTGTCCAGTGAGTCTAAGGCAACACCCAAGGCTGCAGAGACCACAATTGGAACAACGATGTTTTTAGATAGCTGTAAGATGACTCGAAAACCCAGATGATGATGCATCCTTTTGTTTTTTTTGTTTTGTGACTTTTTTTTCAAACAACTGGAACAATGACAGGCTGGCATAGGAGAGCATTAACAATAAACAACAAAAGAACAAAGTCCCCTCCCTCCACCCTACCCAATACCGCGGCAGATAAATTAAGTACAAAAAACTCATTACAAAAATAGCCTCACAGAGAAGCAGGTTCCAGTCAAGTCAGAAAAATAGTGGAACTTAACATATTATAACCCATTTGTAACTCTAATCAATAGAATTAGAGAGATTTAGTCCAAATGACGCATGGAAACATTACAGTAGCACAACCCTGGCATGTTCAACCCTTTGTGGAAAACCATGTATTTCAATGATCTTTATTTTTAGCCCAAAGAACATTTGTTAGTGTTGGATTTTCATCCTCAGTGCAACAGACATAGGTTTGGAGAAGATACACAGGTTACTGACGATGACTCTCAAGTGAGATATCACATCCAACAGAAGCATAGGGAAGACAGAAAAGGGAGACATGTTACACAGTTTCAGTGGTATCAGTACACCTAATGGTCAGAAGACCAGCACAGTGTGCACCCAGGGCACCTGATGTCATTAAGGTTCCCTCCCCCTTACCTCAGAGGCCCCTGATATTGTGCACCCGTACCAACGTCCAACACCTGGGAAGGCTGCCCTGCCCAGGAGCCACTCTCCTCCTTGAACTATGTCTGCCAATGAGCATCTCATTGAGCCCAAAATGCATCTGGGGATTGTGCAGAGAGACGTTCAGAAAAGAGGGTGATAACAATTAAATCCCGAATAAAGGGGACCAATGTATATGGGAATCTTTCAATCACAGTTTCTATAGAAACTTTTGTAGACCTTTGGTTGGGAAAAAAAAGCCCTACATCTAGGGCATAGCTTCCTTTTTTTTCCTAAAATTTTAAACAAGAATCTCAAATAAATAGGACATAATTATTACAATATACACTATTTTGCCATCAGAACACTAAGCTAGACAGAGAGCATTGCTGTCTACTGAATTCTGAGAAAGATACGACAGAGGAGCTCTCCGTATCCCTGGCTTTCCTCATAGGAAAGGTATAGTAGCATGTTTCCCTCAGGATGGGCACTGGGAATCTAGTTCATCCTTTATATCATTTAAAAACATATGGCTAATAGATCAACATTTGTTTGTTGTTGTTTGTTTGACAGTGTGGGCTCAGGTGGTCTGGTTTGGGGTAAAAGACCAGTTGAGAGGGACAGAGAACTGTCATAGACAGAGTCTAAACAAAGTGAGCAAAGCCCTCCCCCCCAATATCTCAAAATTTCACACCTCTGCAATAAAGTAACAACAAAAACGAAACAAACAAAAAACAAAACAGAGCAAAACAAACAAAGAAACAAACCCAACTAGATATTGTGCCTCAACACCAGTCAGGCAACCTGCTTCTTTAAAGGACTGTGTAGTCATTTGTGCTAACATTTGGATCTGAGAAACAGTTTGGCACAGTTCAACAAACATTCCTTCGCTCTTGGTCGGACTAGACAGAACGTTCCCTCTGATTATCAGAAAGGGGGCTATCAAGATCTTGTCTTAGGCCATGCCCCAGTCCAAGGAAGCAAGCAAAGGATGAAATGTGTAGAGCTTTCAGAACAAGCGAGGCAAATAACCACATGGTGCAAGAGGCTGGTAAGACACTGGTGAATAGGGAAACAAAAAGGACTTTCCTGCTGCCGTTCTGGAGACAAACTCATGGAGTCATGCCAGGGAAGGAGGGGATGTTTTCATAGTTTGACCCACCATATTCTGGGACTGAGCCGTCTCCCCGCCTCAGAAACAGACGAACTCTGCGGCCACCGTTCTTTATCAGTTCTATGGCCCGAGAATGTTTCATGTTTTTGGTGGTCTCACCATTGATCTCTAGAATTTCATCACCAATCTGTCAAAGCAAGAGACAAAGTGAAATGGTCACACTGGGCTTTCATAAGCTCTGGAAGTCTTTTGACTTAAAATTCTTCCCCACATATACAGGAGGCGTATTCCAGAACATTTTCTATTGTTTAGGATGTAGCAGCAGAAAATATTAAACTCTCATGGCAATTAGATTCTGATGAGAGACAGGCAATTAGTAAGTAGTACATTACATAACGTTAAGTGCTAACTGAAGCAAAGGAGCTATAAGGAGAATAGGAGTTACAGAGGAGGACATAGCAGCATGGCCCCAACCAAGGATCTCTGCTCCATGTAGGGATGACTGTGTGCAATCTCCTTTACTGTGGGCATAAGTCAGAACTAGTGGATTGTTTCGAATCAAAAGGATATGGTCAACGTGATAGGCAATCAGGTCGAGCAGTAACAAATAATTGTCTTCTGTCTTTTTTTGTCCTCAATTGTTCTCTCATTTGCTCTCTCCGATGCATGTTAGGGGTTGCCTACTGTTGTGAATGTGTTCCCCAAAGCCCCCATGTTGAATGAAGACTTGGACTCATAGTCTGCAATGCTACTGATCAATGAGGGAATGAAAGGGAGTGGGGTGACTGAGGGCATGTCCTCGAAGAGGGCCCTGGCCTCTTCCTCGTTCCTACTTTCTGTGAGGTAAAGAGTTTTGCTATCTCCACCTCACTATAATACTTGGCCTTCCAAACAAGCCTCAAAACAGGAACCTCTGAGACTATGAGGCACAATATGCTTTTCTTCACTTTAGGCTAATTTCTGTAGGTATCTGGTTCTGAAATCTGACTAATACATCACCCTACAGAGCTCTGTGATAAGAAAATGAGAGAAAGGGGGCTGGAGAGATGGCTCAGTGGTTAAGAGCATTGACTGTTCTTCCAGAGGACCTGAGTTTAGTTCCCAGCAACCACATGGTGGCTCACAACCATCTGTAAAGAGGTCTGGCGCCCTCTTCTGGCCTGCAGGCATACACACAGGCAGAATATGCCTGCAGGCCAGAAGAGGGCGCCAGACCTCATTACAGATGGTCGTGAGCCACCATGTGGTTGCTGGGAATTGAACTCAAGACCTTTGGAAGAGCAGGCAATGCTCTTAACCACTGAGCCATCTCTCCAGCCCCAATAAATAAAATCTTTTTTTAAAAAAAAAAAAAAGAAAAGAAAATGAGAGAAAAACCAGGTGTGGTGGCTCATTCCTTTAATCCCAGTACTTGGGAGGCAGAGCAGAAGGATCTGAGTTTGAGTCCAGCCTGGTCTACATAATGAGTTCTAAGACAGTCAGGGCTACACAGAGAAACCCCACCTAAAAAAACAAAACAAATGTAGACTCCAGCCACAGGCTGAAAGGCACCAAAATCCTGAAAATAACCCCACGATAAGCTCAGAGAAAAAACCTTCCGCAGAAGACCACATACCCTTCTAGGTGCTGTGCGAAAACAGAATAAACAAAACAGGGCAGAACCTGACCCCCACACAGCTTACATTCTAGAAGAAAGAAGAGGCAAAGTACTGGCTTTGGGATCCATGCCATGAGCTTGGATCCCATCTTGTCTTTGTCAAGCAATTCTATGGCCCTTCAACCTCCTGCATTGCTCAGTTCTTCAGCTGCAGAGGGAGATGAAAACAACTTCATACTACACAGCTCAAGGGGTCATGGGATAAATGTGCCTTAGGAGCTATGCACAACTGTAGAATGATGCTATTTCATGCTATTAGAAACTGTTCCTTCCAAATACCCATCATATTTCATTGTTTAATTCTCAAAACTATACTCTGCTTCCCCAGTTAAGAAGGCTCAGTTTGGGGCCAATAAGATGAATAAGGCAAAGGCACTGGTCGCAAAGTCTAAGGAGCTGAATCTGATCCCTGGGACCACACTGTGGAAGGAGAGAACTGACTCCTGAAAGTCATCCCATCGTATGCACAACCATATGTATGCCTATAGATACAAACACACGAAGCAGAATAATGTATAGAAATAGGAACAGCAAACAAAAAGCCAAAACACTTTTTTTGGAAAGTTTAAAAATGAAAAAACAAGTATAAACACAATTGAGTTCTCACTCTTGGCCTGTGTGTGTGTGTGTGTGTGTGTGTGTGTGTGTGTGTGCGCTTGCGCATGCATGCATGCGTGGTGTGTGTGTGTGTGTGTGTGTGCATGCATATGTGTGTCTTTCTGCTCAGGCAGCTCACTTTCTTCTTTCCTGATGATCTCTGCTGCAGTGGCTCTCTATGTGCTTCAAGTTATGTAACTTACTTAAATGCGATGATTTGCCTCTTCTCAATCATCTAATTCACATGGATAATAACAATCATTATATAGCTAAAGAGAACAGAGAGCCCTGGGTATATGTCTTTTAAAGTTCTCAGGCTAGGCATGCCTGTGTAATGAGGGCACACATGACTGAGGATGACTAAAAATGTGGCCCAACACAAAATTCTTACTCAAAACTTTGAGAGAATTATTTTTGACAATTTGGGTTTTGTAACTTGATTTTGAGGTTCTGCTATACTATTTTGAAGATGATAATGTTATGTCACAATTTCAAAAGGTTTAACCCCTACAGCAAACCCCAGTGACAATGTTATGGAACTACTGCCCCAAACTGGGGTCCAAAGTTGACTGGGAGTCTCTGAGGTTAAGGGAAAGCAGCTGGTGACCAGCCAGAGAACGAATGAGTTCTCTACTCAATCTATAGGGCTACTTAGATTTCCTGCCTTCTATGCATTCTGCACTATCTAGTTTCTTGTGATAGGATCTGCCTTCAATAAGAGATTAAGCACAAGAAGACTAGGAAAGGCATTCAGAAAATACCCACTTGAAGTATGCTTTAGAAAGAAATATGACAGGAGCCACACATTCAGCTGTGGGAATATCAAGAAGTGAGCACAGAGGACACCCATACAACCACTCTGGACCCCTCTCTACTTACCCTCATCTTTCCACATCTTTCTGCAGGACCATCCTCTGCTAAGCGCAGAACATAGAGGTCCATATTATACTCTCGCCCCCCTCGAAGACTAAAGCCAAATCCCTTGGCTCCTCTTTCCAGTTCCACAGTGTAAAAATCTTGCTCCTATATGAAGAAATTAAATGCAATCATTCTGAGGGCACTCAGCTCCACACCCATTTCTCTTACTGACTTTGCAAAAAGACACAGACTATTTGCAACTCCCATCTCAGTGACTCAGGCTTCTTAACCATCTTTATTAATCTTTATCCATCCGAGGAGTTAGGAATCCTGAATCTGCAGGCACTTGTGAGCATGCCTATACACATGCACACATTTACAACACTCAGGCAGAAGGCTGCAGTTGACATCTGGGGCAGGAAAACTAGCAGTGCCCTATGTCAACCTTTATAAAGGAGGGCCCAGTTTCCATTCTGCTTGGAGAAGAAGGCCAGCCAAACATTTACCTTTGGATCACCTATGTTCCTCAAATTTGTATCACTGGCTGTTATTTGTGCATTTTCAACCTGAGGAAAAAACTTGCACTCTAAGGGTCTTATCTGAAATTCACTAGCTAGAGAAATGTTGTATAGAAAAAGACACTTTCTTAGCAGTAACAGGTTTTGAAAAACCATGAGAGGCAAGACACTAGCTGCCCTGTTTCTCTGATCACTGAGTCTTGTGGCAGTTTCTCTTTTTTCTGCCTCACAAAAGAGTACCTAGAATATTTTTCAAAGGCAGTGAAAACAAAATGCCATTTTCTAGACAATCAAATTTGAGCAAACATCTGGGTAAATCACCTCACAAAAAAAAGGTTGTTTATTTTCAAATAAGGGTTCCTTAAGCTTCAGAAGTTGGCGGGAAATGAGGAAGATGTACAGAGGAGAAGCAGCTCTCACCTGTGCGGTCTGTGGTCCTTTGAACTCAAACTGAGAATCCTGCTTTGGTTTGGTGGTGTTCCTGCCAAAATGAGAGGCACAAATATAACAGCAGTCCAAGGGGAAAACAAGAAAGAAAAACCAAAGATGTGTGTAACATTAGGCAGGAGCTACTTTATCCCTTCAGCAACGATAACAACAATACCAGCAATAACAGAGAACCCAAGCCACATCTGACCTTGTTTCCTGGGTCCCTTGCTGAGAAGGGGCATGAGTGGTGGTGATGGTGGCGATCTTCTCAGCATTGGTCAGCAGTGTGGCATTTGAGGACTCTGTAAGGCAGAGCATGAAAAGACAGGAAGGCCTTAAAGAAGACATCAACCAACTGGGAGGCATGCAGAAACTCTGGATTGAGATGAAAAATTCAGACTGGCTTTGCTATCTCTATGTCAAATAGTTGTCTAAAGTTTCTAAACAATCAAGAGATCAGTGAGCCTTTCTGAAGACCATGTGTATCCCACAACTCTCCTCCCCACCAGATATTTCCTCACAAATGTAATGTAGCTTACACGGATGTATCACTCCTGTCCTGTCACTGAAAGGTGGCGTGTGCCATCAAAGCAGTGCACCACGCTGGCGTTCACGAATTTTACAGGGTGATGATCAATGGCTTTGCTAACAATTCTTGCAATTTATCAGCTATACTTGGTTGAGTCTGCTTGATTTCCTCATCTGAATACTAAAAATCAGAAATGCTGTACTGTCTTGTTAAATACATACATCTACTTTCTTCCCCATTGCTTTTAATGAAGCCCAACTGGAAAGATAGGGCGTGTGACAAATTTCGTTTCGTATCTCTTTGAAAGATTAATTCTAAGACTTGCATTAGAATAACTAGTGTTTATAAATATAAGTCATATAAATTATGAAGCCACCTAAATGTAATGACTATAATTATATTCATATGTAAATTGACTTTCTTCTCTACTAATCAAATTCAAAAGCAACTTCATTAATCTCTAGAAGTTTAGAGGCTCAGAATCTGAAATACTCACGAGTGTAACCATGTTCTACACATCGACATGCATGTAAAATATAATCACTGGTTAGCAATGGCTAATCATTCCCTATTTACTAATCATTTACTAATCTCTAATCATTTCTCTATGTAGATCAAGCCAGGTGGCAGCTAACTATGAGCAAGCCCTACTTTCAGTATTAATTTTTAAATGGACGCTGAAACTTAGTACATATTTTCTAATGAGGAAAAGACTACCTGTGGTTGTGAAGGTCTAGCATCAGCCTGTGCATGGCCATTGCATTTATGGAGCACCTTGGAAACTCAAAGTTCCCACAAATGCTATGATTCACAGGAAGCAGGCTAGCATTTGCTGAATACAAATATCTATGTATCGGGTGCAATAGGTTTCTATGGGGAAATATTTTAGGTATTCTAAACCTAGAAACCTGGACTATCTCTTTCTCCACTGCATTCTTGGAACAAAAGACAGCCCACTTATCCCAGCTACTGGAGCCTGTCTTCGGGTCTCATCCCTTAAGTATGCATCCTTAAGCTTGCATCTAACTCCCTAGTACTTTATTTTTCATTACATTTCAGACCCAGATTCAAGTCACTGCTTTTCCTCTCCTTAGGTACAAGCCTTATTTTTCTTATTTGGTAAAAGGAGATCTATCCCTTCTTGGGGATGAAGGGACATAAAGCGTTTAGTGGACTGCCTGACACATGTGTTGTGAGTGCCCAGGGTATATCTACTCCACCGTTGGGCCTTGCTACTAGTAAAAACATTTTATTAGTTTCTCTTGGAGATTCTTAAAGTTATTTAAGCTCTCTGCAAAATGACAAAGTTTAATCTGATTTTTTTTTTTTTTTTTTTTTTTTTTACAGTTTCTAGTCTAGCCTCAGAGCCTATTACTCTTATAGCAAGGCAGAAAATCTAACTGGATCCAGGGAACTGCTTCTGTATCCTAGTCACGTTTCAGGACAGTGTTCCCCATAATCTGATCTTATCAAATGTTTCTGTAGCTCTCAGGGAAAGAGTGTGTGGTCGATTAGGAGCTAATCTGTGAAGCAAAGGGGACTGTGCTTCAGAGCACTTCTCAGGCTGTTCTCTGGCTGGTACGAATCCCATGTGCCCTGTGCCCTCTTTCTGAGGGAGGGGGTGCTCAAGTCAGCTGTGAGCCAGACTGCTTAGTGGTTGCAAGGTCAGACTGCAGTCACGATGCCTTGTTCTGCATCCTACTGCACAGGGCTTAGACAAAATGACATAAGCGCTTGCAGCCTCTGTTTCCTCATTTGCACAAGAGGAACACCAATTTCTAAGGAAATTGATGCAATTATTATAAGTAGAAAGGAGAATAGTGCTTGACACATAACTATTATTCAAAACAATTAGACTATGTGGGAGTCTATTGTTACTGCTTCTTCCCGCCATTGTTATTACTAATCAAGAGCATACTGGTGAGTTTGGGTGAGCTCTATCAGAAGACTGCAGGAACACCAGCTCATTACACCATTTCCATACCAGGGCCGCTGACCCGGACAACCAAGGTGTAAGGCTAACTGGCATTTCATAAGATAAGTTCACTGTGCCAGTTCAAGATGCAGGGATAGCATAGCCTGTCAGTATGACTCACCAGAACCTTTTGAACCATGTGCACTAGTCTCCTGTCATACTTCATAGTGCATACTATTATTCATTGCACAAGGGTTTTCTGGGAAATTACAAAGGTGTTTGGGCCACAGTGAAATCCTAAATGGGAGAGAAGAATGTTTCTTTGTAATTAAAGTGATTATAATTGCTGAATGAATTCCTTTAGAATGTTTGTGTGCTGTTGGCCACCAGCATTTTCTGGGCACACTGAATCCTATTGTCAAGCAAATTTTGTATTTATGTTGCTTTCATAATTTGATGGTGTACGATAATCACTCACTACACATATAAATAGAATGCCATCAATAATTTCCTTTCAATTCATTACTTTCGATGTTTCACAATGCAAATTGCTTGGGTGTTGAAGCTTAGCTTTCAGCATTTAAAACACATTAACACTTAATATTCTACTTTGAAGCTTGATGAATTCTCCTTATTCCATTGTCTTACTGTTTAGTGTACAGTGTACAAAGCAGACTTTGCACCTTAGAGGTCCACCATGATAACCACCATATCCTTTGATTCTTATCTCTCCATAAAGCAAGCAGGTGCAATGACTGTCTCCCTTTACAGATGTGGAGCTGAGGCAGAGAAGGACAAGACATTCAGGGTCTCCCAGTAAGCAAATGGAGATGCTGGGAAGTGAACCCCAGGCCCGCTTCACAGCTCGTTTCCAAAAACATTTTTTTTTTTGGCCTGGGAATTATATTTATCAAGAAATATCATAACTGATTGGTTAAGCAATGCTTTAACTTCACTACATGAATACCAGTAACTTCACTAATCACCATCAATGATTCCTTAAAATATAACATATCCCTGTCTACTGGATCTTATAAGCCAACTTCAGAGCACCAAAATAGTTTACATAGGCTTGATTTCCAGTATGACTTTATAACATCATAAAATTATACTTATTTTTCATAAACATTTAAGTCTTCATTTGGAATTAAACCAAGATTACATCTGCCAAAACATTGTCCAACTCTTAAAAACACAGAGATACAGCCCATGATCAACAATATATTATATATAGCTCTTAGCCACCAAGTAACATTCACCCTGCATGAGAGACAGTGCCAAGGGGCCTGAAAGAAGAGCATAAGTTCCCCTGTACTCTAACAGCCATGGTATGAGGGAGTGTCACACTGCATGTGACTGTCACAGCTCTCTGGCAATGAGCAGACTGAGCATTTCAGTGACAGAATCTAGACAGTGCCTGTACCCTTTATTAAATAGTGCTTATGTCTCCAAGAGGACTGAAGATGGACTTTACTACATTTTTCAAAGCCATCACACATGATGAAAAGCAAATCCTAGCTCTTGAGGCACTGTGGAGAGCTATTCTAAGCCAGGGCACTTGTTCTGACTGTTGCTTCTAGCTCAGGTTTCAACCCACCCAGCTGACAAGTGGTTACCATGCTAATATTCTTACCTTCCCGCATGAAATATACATTGAAAAGTCAAGAAAAATCAACAAAGGATACAATTTTTTTCACAAATACTTCAGCATGCAAACACATGTGTAATAAGTATTTTGAAAACAGCACTGGAAAACTGAATCCTATGCATTGTTGGGAGCTTTTTACTATTCTCCTCCTCCCAAGGAAACAACCGAATCTTTATTGCCAAGCTCTGTCTTATCTATAAGCAAATACTTTGAATAACAGTGAAATGAAATATGAGTTACATTTTTAAGCTCATACATACTTTTATTATCATAAACTTGATTCTGTAATAGTCAATCTCAGTCACGTTCTACTCTATGTGATTAAATTCTTACTCCCACTGAAACTGCATGGGCATTTCTATGCAATACTAGTATGGCTTGATTCTGAAACCTCACGCTCAGACTCAGGATGTTCAGCTATCTTCTAGGCCTTTCTGGGCCGCCATTATGTATTTACTATCCCTTACTCATACCCATGAAAAAGGCCCTTCCTCAACTCTACAACCCTTCTTAATCACTAACATGGAAAAGGCGGAGAGGTAAGGGGTCTTGTTCGGTAGAAGATCCGTGAAAGTAAAGGTGATGGCCTGGACCAGCGGTTCTCAAACTGTGGGTCATGACCCCTTTGGAGGATGTATGACCCTTTTGCAGGGATCACCCAAGACCATTAGAAAATGCCAATATTTATACTAGGATTCATATCATTAGCAAAATTACCACTATGAAGTAGCAATTACAAAGTTTTATGGTTGGGAGTCACCACAATATGAGGTGCTGTATCATTAGAATGGTTGAGAGCCACTGTCCTAGAGGTTTACTGGACAATCAAGAAAGGGGGGAAGCAGAGTAAGGGAGATTAGAGAAAGAATGAAGCTTCTAATGACAGGAACAGAGAACCAGGCAGTAGGAGCTGAACAATGCAGCTAGGATGGTGACTCATGCCTGTAATCCCAACACTCAGGAGGCTGAGGCAGAAGGATCACAAGCTGGAGGTAGCCTGGGCTACACAGGGAGACCCTGTGTCCAGACAAAAACAAAAGAAATTAACAAAGACAAAGACAAATACAAAATGAGGATCAATGGTCTTCTAAGACCTTGGGTATCTGAGAACAATATTGAAGAGCATGGAATCACTGTGGTTAAAGACTTCAGCTTCTTTGTAGATACCATAAAACAACTGGTCTTCAGGCTATTTGGTACAGTGAACATTCAAATGAAACATCCAAAGGTGACAGAGTTCCCCAACCTGAAGAGCTGCCTGCCTCACTCCACGAACCTGCCTTATAAACTATACACAGAGGAAATGGATCTGGCAGGGTTTCTCCCCACCAGACAGTGATGGCCATTCTCTCTTTTACATTCTTGCAAAACTCTCTGGAATCTAACTCCCTTGCCTCGGGCTCCAGTTTCAAACCCTTTCATGCATGACCATAACATGTTCCTGCCTTGCCATGTGTGACTGCCTTTGTCTGGCTCCTGACACAGTCACCCAAGTCACTGGTAGAGAGTCTGATTAACATGGCAATGATTTTCTGAAACACCATGGATAAAAGTCACATCCTTAGACAGCCGTTCTGCCTTAAAAACAAACAAACCAACACTATCTTCTAATCAAAGTAGAATATCTTCCTGAATTTGACATTTAACTATTAGTTTTTAAAATGTGTTTTAATAACTGCCAATTATTAGTGTACAATTCACTACAAATATATATTTGGTGTTCAGGTTTTCAGAAAGTTTGTTGCATATTATTAAATTAAGTTGATTCTTAGTATACACAATGTAGTATGAGTTGCCTTTCCTGATTTCAGACGTCAAACATTTGCTTTAAGGAGGTACTCCTGTCTGTTTGCCTTCCTTTTTGAGACATTATCATTCTCAAATTTTGATTGCCCAGGACAAAGTTAGTCAGTGAATTCCCATGCCCAGTTCTTTGGGTTTGATTTTTTTTAAAAGATTTATTTATTTATTATGTATACAACATTCCTTCCATGTATGCTTGCATGCCAGAAAAGGGCACCAGATCTCATTACAGATGGTTGTGAGCCACCATGTGGTTGCTGGGAATTGAACTCGGGACCTTTGGAAGAACAGTCAGTGCTCTTAACCTCTGAGCCATCTCTCCAGCCTGGGTTTGATTTTTTTAATGTCTCTCCAAGACATGTAACCTATTGGCACTCTGAACCACTTTCCACTTCTTTGTCTGGCTTCCCTTATCTGTTCCATTTGGAATCTAGGGCTCTGCCATTCTGTGATCACTTTTACATAAATTGTAGTACCTTTCCAGAGAGGCAAATGAGTGGAATGGCCTCTGCACTAGATGGTAGATTACACAACACGCATTTAAAGGAGGTGGTCTACACAACCATTGAGGGACACATATGTTCTCCAAGATCAGTACAGGGTATTTCTTAGGGGAAAGTTCTCTGTTCTGAGATACACATATTTTAAATATGTGTTTGGTTTGAAACTTTCTGTTACTGAAAAGCACCAGCTCTGCCACTTAACTTCTGAATCCTAAGTATCACTTTCTATCAAGTAGTATATACAATGTTCATGAAATAACATGCCTGACTTTCTAGATCTATGGCATAAGTGCTTTTCATCTTGGGAAATACTCATGTTTTAGAATGTAATGTATGGGAATAATGCAGTGGGGGGGACCGATTAAATGTTTTGGGATAAGTATTAGTTTCTTCCTAACATAAAGCTGGCTTAGAATGAGATCAATATTTAGGCTTTAAGTGTGCAAGCAACTCACCCTTACCAATATCAATACACCAACTTCATTTTTGTAAATATGAACGCTAGTATTTTATACTACGTGACTTCTCACTGTGGGGGCTGCCCTGTGCACTGTGGGATGTTTGAGAATGTCCCATGCCTTTATCCACTAGAGGACACTGTACAAACTGCAAGTATGACCAAATGTCTCCTGGGACAGATCTGCCATTGATGTAAAAGAACCAAAAGTATTAATCTAATCAGCTAAGTAAAAAAGGGTAGTTCAAGTTTAATGTATGTACTCTGTCAAAAATATAGACAGTCAATTGAAAAACTATATTGAAAATATATTCATATCAAAAAACTATAGACAAACCAAGTAGGCTATGACCTACTTAGAACTGTTCATTAAATCAGAAGTATTAATATGCAGTATTGGCTCTGCATTGTCATTAGGTAGGTTCTGTGATGTCACATTTTAGTGACTGTTTAAAGAAAATTAAAAAACCCCAAATTTTCAGTTAGCCTATTAGGTCATCATTACCACCCATAGCAAAGTTTTTCTATAGCTCTGAAAACAAAAAAAGCAAAAGGAAAAAAATATAAACGGAGAAAGTTGAAAATTTTCTGGAATTTTTTATATCTGCATTAAGATAGGATCACAGGCCTATGGATTAATTAGGTCAGAGAGTGAGAAGCGGTTTAGTAACAATGGCTGTGGTTCATTTGATAGGCATGTTCAGTTAGGGGTGGATAATCAAAATCAAACCATTATATGAACACTAATGGGGGGAGGGAAAGAGAGAGAGAGAGAGAGAGAGAGAGAGAGAGAGAGAGAGAGATATAACAGTATACTTTACCATCTCCGGGGATGATCCGGAGGGTCACTGTGTTGCCCGCTTCTTTGATTAGGTTGACAATGTCAGAATGGGATTTGTTGGTGATGGAACATCCATTTACTGCCAAGATCCGGTCTCCTACTTTCAGCTTGCCACAGCGGTCAGCAGGGCTCCCCTCAATAATCCGACCTATTTTGTGAGGCATAGCCACACATGCATTGCCTGCTTTGGTATTGCATTTTAATTTTTTTAAGTTATGTGGGAATATAGTGAAGGGAGGAGAAAAGGGTTGAAAAGGGAAAGAGAAAGTTAAGTGTTAATTAATTAAAGCATTAAGCAAATGTTATTAGAGGAGAGCGCTGTGCTGATGGTCAAAACATTGGCAATACTCAGGCTGTTTAAAAAGCCTGGGACTACAGTTCAAGGTCATAGTCCTTTTCTGATTTAAAATGATGACAAAACCCCAGCTTCTCTCCTTAAAACAATTAGAAATTGGGATATTTGGCAACTTGAGTCTTGAGACCTGCAAATAACTTGGAGGCCCTTGGTTTCTTTGGGGCTCTAAACAGAAACCCCAGAGCTGGGGGATGCTTTTACCCAGTCACTGTCACTTCATTTTGACAATTGTTACTCAAGTGTCTGCCAATGTTTTGTTCTTTCTCCATTTACAAAAATAATCACTGGACTTCTGGTGAGATTCAAGAGTCCGCTAGCATTAAAAGTTCAATCTGAAAACACAAAGTAGACCGACACCTTTGCTCTCGATGTGAGAAGATGAAAGCTTTGGAAAAGGGCATAATCATCGGAGGTGAGCCCGCAAAGCACCAGCACTGACACACACTGATCCATGTGGGACCTTTGTTCAATCGGCCCAAGTAGGGAGCTCTCAGGGGGGCCCTGGTGGGCTCATTAGTTCTGATCCTCTTCCTGCCTCACACACAAACTCCCTTAAAGGGATACAGTGAAAATCTAGGACCTATGCATACTGGGGATAGCAAACCAAAGCTAGCCTCGAGTCATTCCTCGGTCCTCCCCTTTAATCACCTCCTTTCTATACTCGTCAGCTTACACACACATAGACAACATGAAACCGGGGAAAGGGATCCACAGGGCTGTCTATTGTGTGCCTAACGCACTCTATTGGGGAGCTGTCTTTGAGGAGTGCTCCGGGATAATCAGGTATTTGATAGTGAGTTACAATGTTTTTATGCAGAGTTTTGGAATTTGCTTTCTCAGAACCATCAAAACAGCTTCATGGCTGAGCCACATTTTGGAAATAGTGACAAAATTAATAGGGGAGACTATGAAGTCAACTGTGTAGGCTCTTTTCTTTTCTTTCTTTCTTTTTCTTTTTCTTTTTTTTTTTTTTGGTTTTTCGAGACAGGCTTTTTCTGTGAGACAACCCTAGCTGCCCTGGAACTAGCTCTGTAGACCAGAGACCCACCTGCCTCTGCCTCCAAGTGCTGGGATTAAAGGCATGTGCCACCACCTCCTGGTTATTTCATTATAATTTCTACCTGAAGGGAAAACTATCTGAAAAACACACTGATTCCCTTGAATTTGAATGGAGGAGTTGACTGAGTCCGTGACACTCAGTGGAATGCCAAATTCAGTTTAAAGAATTTTAAGAAGCAAGTGAGCTGCTGTGAATCTAGGAAGGTGAGCGTATTAAACTGCAGGTCCTGAGTGAGCACAGTTCAGCTCCAAGGACCACTCGCAGGACAAAGGTCTCTAACAGCAGGCATGAAGAAAGGCTCTGCATAGCTCAGCAGTCTCGTGCAAGGTGTTAGGGAAAGCTGAACTTGTTGATTGTAAGAGCCAAGGGCAAATAATCGAAGTGCAAACTGTGAGTGAAAGCATTCAATACTCATCATCCAGCACAGAGCCTGTCCCCTGACATACCTGCTTTTTCTTTCTGGAGACTGAAAATGAGAACTACGATAAAGCTGAGAGTGTCAAGGGGGTACACTGTAGATTGGGGAGAGGGCAATAACTTGGGGGTTGCTTTTCCCTGCTTTTTTTTTTTGTTGTTGTTCCTAAAGTCAGCACAACAGCTTTTGAAAGTATTTAAAAGCAAAGCAAAATAAAACAAAAACTGGTGCCTTGATGTGACGTCACGCACTGTGACTCGCTGCATGATTAGTAATGGGTGGCTGTTACTACGGTCACATATGTATAGAACAGGCTGACTGCCCCTTCAGCAAGAAGCAACTCATCAAGACTAACTGGAGACAGTGTGGGTTCTACCGGATCAGAATGCTAGAGAGATGTAGCCCCTTGCTAACGTCAGAAAGTGAGTGACCTAGACCACTGGTCATGAGGCTCTATGGGGTCAAGTCGTTTGAGATAAAATTTGAAGCTTGCATAATAGTGCTTGGGAGAGAACTGAATCAGGAAGGAGAGTGCACATCCATTACAACAGGAAAGAAACTCCTAGACTCAACTGGGCTCCTGTTTGCCTTTATGTATACACCCAGGAGAGAGTTAATATTTGGAGAAGGTTACAGAACATTATCCATATTTGACTAAAATCTAAGACCCCAAATCAAATGACTTTTTCTTTCTTTCTTTTTAAAAGATTTATTTATTTATTTATCCTGCCTGCAGGCCAGAAGAAGTCACCAGATCTCATTACAGATGGTTGTGAGCCACCATGTGGTTGCTGGGAATTGAACTCAGGACCTTTGGAAAAGCAGGCAATGCTCTTAAGCGCCCCCATCAAATGACTCTTTCTAAAGCAACAATAAAGTATCATTTAAAATTTCAACAGCATTCAGGCAGGGTAGAGACAGGACATACATGAGGTAGGACGTGTCACAGGTCATTTTTATTCCTTACATCTCTACTTTTCCTAGACATTCTTATGAACATTTGCTGCTTTAGAAACCCTCACGACTGAGGCCATTGCTATTAATGATACCCTCTACTCAGGAACTCTCAAGAAGTCTTTCTCTGGCAAACAATGTATACTCCGTTATACACCAAGGGGCTGTTATTGAAATTTGACATACATCTTATGTGTATTTGAAGTTGTGCATGACCACACATTTAGAAAGCTAAAAGGGAGCTACAGAGGGACCCAACAAACCAAACCAAATAGACTCTATCTCCAATTAAGACTTTAATTATCTGAAGCGAAAAAACCATTAAGGCATTTCTTTTGGGAGCTAAGCCTAGTTCCTCAGTAAGAGTAGAAGGCGTCCTTAACTGCTGAACCCTCCTGATAGAAGAAAGCCTAGCCTGCTCCTTCTGGCACTCACCAAAGGTCGTGCCGGCTTCAGGCCTGCTCACGGAGGACACGATGACGAACCCAAAGCCCTCATTCTCCCCACGTCGAATCTCCACATCATAGGGCTGCAGCACAGCGCTCACCACGCCGCTGCCCCCGCCGCCACCACTGCCGATGCCACTGGTGCTGCCGCTGCCAGAGCTCACAGTGTTGAGCGAGTTCTGGCTGCCCTGGGGTGTGCGCTTCTCTTCTGTCAGAGAGGCGGGCTGGTTGCTACTGTGGTGCGATGAAGCTGGCGATGGCACCTCATTCTCTGCTTTGGGAACTGCAAGAGAAACGTGTCTAAACCATTTGAAATCCCTGGAAAATGGGCGCAGCCACCACTTCCACCTTCCCCACCTGTAAGGAAACCAAGATGCTAACGAGGGCATCTTGTCTCAGAGAACTGCAACACAGGCACGGAAAAGCAGCCTTGCTGTGGAAAAATTAATAGTCTCCAGGAAGGTTGACTGTACATTGAGCCCCCTCCCCCGCCCCTGCCACAAGAGGCCTCCTAAAAAGCATGCAATAAACAGTACAATGATCCTACCCACAATGCCATTCCATCTACAGCAACATCCAGTTATGAGCTTTCTCCTATGTGAGCAGACTCTGGTTTGAACTGTACCAGTGAAGGGCGTCTCCCTAGCTTCTAGGCTCACTCACTCATAGACATTCCCTCCTAGTGACACTTTTGTTTAGTGTTTACTTTCTTATTGGGTAGAGACTGCTAGGGGTTGTACCTGTAAGGCTCGCATAGATGGACTCATGGGAACCTCGTGGTAGGTACACAGAATTGCTCTTCCCAGCTCCCAGCTGTAAATATCTATTCCAATCACACAGCTAGAGAGAGGCATTCACTTTCTCCCAACTTTAGACATCCTTCCAGTCTTACTGCCTTGTCAGCCAACAGGACAAAGCATTCTTAAATAGTCCACACCTTAGGTGGAACCGGGTATACCAAAATCATTGGGTACTATGTTGCTTTGTGTCTATAATTATATTTATTCCACAAAGCTTTTACTTTTGTAGATATTTTTAATCATGGGGAACACAAATTTAATGATTTAGTAGTTCTTACATGTAACTGCGGGGCATAGACGTAGTCACACTGTTATGTAAATGTCACTACCATCCTCTCTAGAACTTTGCCAACTTCCCCAAGTAAAAGTTTCACCATGGGGTAACAATTCTTTTTTTGCCCCTCTTACCAGCACTTCCCAGTACCCATTCTCTTGCTGTCTGCCTACCTAATTCCCCTTAATATAACGTCTGCATAGGACTAACTTGCTGAATATCCCAAACACTTTAGTCTTTCAAATAAAACTGAAACAATGAAGTGAAATTCCGTCGCCTTATGTTTTAATTTAAGACAGGCAAACCAAATAATTTTCAGCTCGTCTCAAAATCCAAACTAAACAAGCTGACTGCCATTGGCTGCATGGAATACCATGCTAAGAATTTTGGGGAACCAGGAATGAGTTCTAAGGACATAATCCGTTGTGGGGTAGGATTGTTTTCAATGACTACCATTAGATTCTTAACACTAGAATTTAATAACTTCATTCTGTAATTAATTATACATCACTTAAAATAAGCTAGTTTTTTTAAAGTGCCAATTAATATTATCTGGTAGCTATTTGCTACACTAATATTAAGGCTACAGAGAATTCATAGGCTTTCACATCATACTTCTTCAGTAATGCAGTTGACACAACATTAATCTTCTGGATTTTGCTGTTTAGGCTCTGAATGGAGGCTGCATGCAAAGGTGAACGATGAAGACATACACTTTCAGGAAAGAATAGACACGTAACGGCTTTCTTAAAGTGGCAGAGTCAGATATGGAAATACACTGAGCCACAGGCATGTCAGGAACTAAAACCTGAAAGCATTTGGAGGAACATTGTTCTTAAGTGGAGCCTGAAAAAGTATTCTGAGAACTTCAAAAGGAACCAGAGATGACCTAGAACTGGCCAGCTCTTCAGCTTTTTCGGTGAAGCCACACAGCAAGGCTCTGTGTCAGGAAGGGCTCATTCTACAGTCTAAACCTAACTTCTGTTCTCTCAATCGGGAACTGACCTTTTCTCACGCTCCTGATGGGCTCTTGGGGTGAGGATAATCATCTAGGGAAGAGGAAGGCTAAGCTCTGGTTGGTGAGGGGCAAGAGGCAGGGGACGCATATTCAACTAGCATTTTTCTGGAAGTCTTTTTGGAGCATATGCAAATAGCATATTAAAGTACTTTTGAATGACAGTACTTTTGCAGAGCTGGAGAGAAACAAACCATCTGGAAATTCTGAGCTTGATCACATTTGCAAACATTTGCTAAAATAGAAGCTTGAGGAGGCAGCCATGAGAGCGGCAGAGCATGGTCTGAAGGAATGAATGAAGAACTTACCAGCAAACACCACTTTACGCCTCACTGTGAGATTGACATGGCCTTGCTTGGCAGCTTGTTGCATAAGCTGGACCACGAGCTGGTGTGATTTCCCAATTACTGGTGTCCCATCCACACAGATTAATTCATCTCCAGACCTCAGGCGGCCGTCTGTGTCAGCAGCACCCAGTGGTACGATGTGACCAATATAAATCTGTTGGTAATTAGATGATGGATGAAACATTGTCCTGTTGGTTTTACTATCAAGACTGATGGCCCATACATCTCTAGAAATAATTCAATTCATTCATTCATATCCGCATGCATGCTACAAATAATTATTGGGCACCCCGTGTGTAATACATTGTGCCAGGTACTGTAGCAGTCTTTAAGAAATGTAAAGAATAACTATTTCTTATATGTCTCTTCGACATGAATATTATCTGTGGTCTGTCAAACATTCAATTTTTTCTTCTACTCCGGAGAAATGGGCACTTTCCAGTCTACACGAGAATCCTACTTTCATTAGATCCTGCTAAGTATATCAATACTTATATTCTTTAAGGGTCTAGTACTGTCTGCTTAGCAATAGGACTAAACATAGAGTGAGGGGAGAATAATTCCCATTTCCAGCATCTTTCAGCACTAGAAGGCAGAGGAATATTTATATTCACTGTCTTGCTGCTTTGCCATTCACCAATGTGAATTAAAATACTGGTGTGTGCTGTCTTCTCAGTAGACAATGATGTTATCGTTCTCTTTACATGGCATGCAGAGTTTACAAGGGTGTGAGCAAAAACCGCCTAAAACGAGGAAGGAGTTGGGCCTTGTCAGTCCATGCATTTACACTAGCTCTGTGGTTTTGGGCCAGTTCATTAACCTTTCTGGAGTTTTTATTTTCTGGTTTGAAAACCGGAGATACAGTCTGGATAAAGGAGAGTATATGTTAAAAGGTTTTAGTATAGTACATCACACACAGTAACTGCTCAATGAATAATAGGTGTTATTCCAAAGGCATCAACACTTTGCTTTTGTTTTCCTTCCAAAAGATCCTGTGATATTAAACTAAACTTGCTCAAGAAACAGAGGCTCAGGAAGGAGATTCCGTGTTTCTTGTTCATTGTTTAGGGTTCTTTTTCTATTATTTAAAGACAAGGTGATGTTTTCTTGAACCACTAGTGCTACCTAGGGAGGCTCCCTCTGTGCTCGAGATACTTATAGACCCCTATACTTTTAACTCAGATACACCCCCCCCACACACACACCCTCTACCTACTGCAGACACCACAGAATTGACCACATAGGCTAGGACACTGGTTAGATGATGCCCACTCTGCCTTCTGTTCTCCTTCTTCTTAATTGGGGGTGGAGACAGCTGTTGCAAACCCCTCCACAGCAGCTGTTGCAACTCCCCACCACACACAAAAGCTTTAGAAAACATTACTTCCTTTCTTCCTTAAGACAAATAACAAACAGACAAATGCAGCTTCACAAAAGACAGTAAGACATCCATATTACTCAAGATGAAAGAGCCAGGGCCACAACTATAAGAACTCTATCTTGGTGATCTGTCAATTGCCACCACTTTACTTTGAAGTCTTAGCAAATACCACCAGGGAGAGAAGCAGATAAAAGACTCACGGGTTCCCCTGGCTCATTTCCACCCAGAATCCTAAATCCAAATCCGGTCTCTTTTCTCCAGAGGAAGATGTCCTGTTCCTGGTAATCTGGAACTGCAGAGAAGGATGAGAGGAGAGAGATCATTTCACTAATAAAGGGGATCATATGTCTAAAGTGGGCACAATTACAGGACCACGATGGATGACATATGCACAGACAAAAGCTTCACGGCACAGGCAACTAAAGAAAAGGTCACAGGTGGGTGACACAGCAGACAATGGGCACACAGTAAGCAGTAGAAAAGGCAAGGGCTGCAGCTCTCCAGTGGACTACGACTGCCTGGTAATTCCCAATTTAGCTCACACCATTATGGACAGCTAAGCTAGGAGTCAGCCAGGGCCTCTCTCCTCAGCATCGCTACAAGACACATTGAGTCACTGTGTGCTGCACTACAAAGCAAGTCTCCAGAACAGAATCACGTGACATGAGAGTCTCCCTGGAGGAGAGATCAGCTCTATGGGAAGTTCCTTTAAATGACTTGTTATTTTATTGAGAGGACAAGTATTACGGCTTTGGTTAAAAAGAATTTCTAATTTATTTTTAATCATTTTCTTCTTTC
Organism: Dicrostonyx torquatus; assembly: GCA_028555095.1. Classification (NCBI taxonomy): domain Eukaryota; kingdom Metazoa; phylum Chordata; class Mammalia; order Rodentia; family Cricetidae; genus Dicrostonyx; species Dicrostonyx torquatus. The sequence continues at coordinate 9,407,657 of JAQHUG010000047.1, forward strand.
CTAACATAATCAAGATCAGTGACACCAGTAATGTGATATGAGATTAGTTTTGTGAGAAGAAAAAATTACTCAAGGGCTGTGGGATGCATGGCTCAGTGGAAGCTGCTTATCCTAGTCCAGGTCTGGGTTTGATCCCTGGCACCATCCCCAAACAAAGCAACCCTAGGGCTTGTAAGTAGAGAGTTTAATCTGATTTTAGTATTATTATCCCAAAGTTGCCAGACCTCTACAGCCTTAAGGACCAAGAGAGGACAGAAACTTCTGAACAATTAGCCATATCTCACTGCTAAACCACAGCTTTCCCTTAATTTGCCTGTGGTATCTGAACGTGCAAGAATCCCCTTATTATCCAATGACTTGCTATTTTATGTCTGACACTCAGCAATGGTCCAGTGCTTTACAATGAAGCTCTTAGTAAATTCCAGAAGGAAATGTTTGTTGTGCATGAAGTCATTCTATATAACTGCACTGCTACCTCACTGAGATAATAAAAGGGTTGCTTTCCCTTTCTTCTTATTATTTTAATGCACATACAAGGCGGTTTACAGTCTATACAGTGTACAACTTTTACTTAAAGAGAATGCATATAATTCAGTTGCACTGAATCCTAAAGGAGGCATTAAATTACTGTTCCACTTTCTTTCTTGTTTCGTTAATTGTATTTTTGGCTGCAGGAGTATCTAGGTCTGAAAATTGAATTCCCATCTTCTCCAGTTTTCAGAGATAGCATAGGAAAGACAAAAATGATTGTTTAGGTTTCACATTGGGGATTATTGTTCCTTTTGAGTGATTTGCCTATAGCCTAAGATAAATAGTAAGTGAATAATCCAAAGGAAACATAATGAATAAGTAAGTAAGTACAAGGCTAAGAATATATTTTTCTCGAGTTACTTTAAGGCTGGGGTTCTACCTGGATGTTTTTATATAACCCTTTGTATTAAAAAGGCTGAGGCTAACTTGTAAAATGCCAAGGAAGATGAACTCAGCTATGTCACGGGACTCCTACAGAAACATTAGGAAATTAATGTTTTCTTGAACACATTCATATATATATATTTATGTTCATTCATTCCTGTTTGAGTAGCTTGGTAAATGATACATGCTCTTAAGTGCCTCACTGAAATAACAAACTAAACCAGAGGGTGCTCTGTCTTTTGGTTACACCCCAAAAGACTACTGACGGTTTTCAGCAGGTACACATGGGTGTCGACAGAGTCAATCCGATGTCTGCTGAGCACAAGAGCTCTCTAATAGCAATTAAAGGACCTTTGCAAAGGCCTTGCGCCCAGATCCATTTTTCTCTGCATCACATTACCACAGTATCGTTTGTTCATTCTACAGGCACACAAAATGTAGCACATTCTGCCTTGTGCTGCAATGAGGTGTGTGAGCTATCATGGTATACTGAGGAGACCCAACAGATTTAGGTCAATCACCCATGTCAGGCCACAGGAAAAAAGTTGTTCTTCCTTTCAGGATTTAACTGGAAAATGGTAAGTTTATTTAAAGAGTCTTCTGCTGAAAAGAAAGGTGCCCTGTGACAATTGGGATAAAAATACACTAACAATGAGCCAGGAAACACAGACATAAACACCAACACAGACATGTGACAAAGAAAGCCTTCTGGTACTTTACTTTTAGCATAATAATAATAATAATAATAATAATAATAATAACAACAACAACAATTTTACCCTTTCAACATCGTTTACCCAAATAAATACAACCTTGGCTACTGAATTTGTATTGACATATACTATAGTAGCCGTTATTCTACCTCCTGTGACATTACTTTTTTGTAGAAGAAGTACTGAGATTTTGAAATTAATTCCCCAAAATGTTTCACTCTCTACTTCCAGAAGAATTACATATTAGAGAGCAGCAAGGTGGGGCCATTTTTCTGACATTACTGTCACAATTCTTATTATTACTGTCATTTTAGTGAGGCCAGTCTTGTAGAAGTTATAACTTTAACCCAGCTGTTTGCATCTTGCATCCTCACCTTGAGGACGATCGCAGCAGTTAATCTGCTTCTGGTATTGGCAGTGATCACTTAACAAAGTAGCAGAATGACTTTCCTTGGTTCTTAGTGAGAGTGGGGTCACCAGGCCCTGGTGTCTCCACAGCCACAGACAACACAATGTATCTACAGACTCTGAAAGCACACACATCACTTCCTAATCTCATTTTGCGTTTGGTTTATGCTCAGCCAAAACAAGCCTGGAAACAAACACTCCTTCATGCACTTTTATCTCCCCTCACTTCTGTGGCCGTCTCCCCAGACAGATGGAAACATCAAACAGGATAAATGGTAATGGAGAAACGAAAGTTTGCGGCAGATCCTTACTCTGACATTCTCCAAAATTCGTGGAATTGATTTCTCTGTCTCTTTCACCCTTGCTCAATCCTGATGCAGGCGAAGGTGACATAGCTGGAATATCAATTTCACAATTGTGTAAAGCTTAATACATGCTCCTTCTTGGTTCGTTTTAATTTAGTCTTGAGTGATAAGGGGTGTACGACTCAGCTTCACAGTAAAGGTCATGGCGGCTATGGGTTCTAAAGGACTGTAGTTCAGTTATGTTTTTCACTTTCTTTTTCCATGGTGCTTTACCTGTCAAAAAGCTAATTGAACACTGAGAGTTTCCTGTGATTTCCATTACCACGGTAGGCTCCTGATGTTTAATTAGACTCTAACCACATTCTTTCAGTCATGCCCTAAACTATAGAAGGCTGGCTAAACCCTCATTGCCTTTTGAGGAAATCTAAGTGTGTGTGTTAGCACCACACAACAGCACTTGTTTAGGGGAATATTGGTGCCTGAGAGAATCCATTCTTAGACTGAAGCATGCCCTGGTGAATTCTAGGCAGTTCAAACCAGAACAGTCTTATGTTTGAGATGCAATCACAGAATCTGTTGAATTTGAACGAACACACAGATAGAAATTGTTATAATCATCCTAAAATCCCGGTGTCAGACTTGTAAACACGGCTCCCTAAAGGACAGGTTTATAGTGCTGGTTAAAATGACAGCTTTGACTGCTTTCTTTGCAAGCTGTAAAGCTGTAAACAGGTAAAAACTTCCTCTATAAGCTTTGGAGACTCTTTTGTAGTACAGGCTGCTGTGCACTAGGTGACCGTGTGAACATCTGCTAAGACCAATCAAGTCATTGTTAAAGACATGGATCCAACTGGCATTTTAGCTACAGAAAATACAAAACAGGCAAGGCGGCTTATTTAAAGGATTTCTAGTCTTTAATTAACATTGAAATCCTTCAAAGGGATTCATTAACACTTCTGTAAATCCGACTAAATCATTTTAACATTGCTGCTTGGTAGAGAGCCGAGCAGAGAGGATGGTATTTTGTGAGACATCTAGAACATGTAAGGGAGAGTGGCCAGCTGTGTGTCCATCTTTACATTACCCGTGATAATGAAGTTCAAGAAGAAGGAAAAGCTATTTTCAACATGAAGGGAATAATATACATAATTAATGTACTACGACTTACTTCAATTTCAGTATTTGCTTATTTCATTATCAAGGGATGAGGAGGGAATTCCATCCATCTCTTTTTTAAAGAACTTTTTAAAAAGAACTTAGGGCAATGGGAGAAATGAATTTGGCTTAGGGCAATACAAATAGGGTAATACAAAATAACTTAGGGCAATGGGGGAAATGAATTTGAGATGAAACAAAAATGGTAATTCAAAGACAAGATTGCTATAGGCTCAACAGCGGGTAGCATGTGCTAGAGACAGCATGATTACTGGGGGTGGGGCCAGGGGAGGGTCATCATTACTCTTATTTAGAAAGAAGAAAAAAAAATCCATGCAGATCTTAACAGCCATTAGGCTGCTACTATCACTCATTACAGAACCTCCAATCACCAAAGAGGCATTGATTCTCACTCGTGGGGCTGTATCTGATTGCTTAGATGTTAAAGAAAGCAAAGGGACAGAGCGGAAACCATTGCAAACATTTCCGTCTGACCGCACTTGAGCAATGTCAGTGCTGCAGCAAGTGGCTATGGTCACGCTGGACATTCCAATCTCTTTTGCTGTTGAAAACTTTCTTAAAAGTTGAGCTAAAATATCCAAATTCCAAGAAATACTGTTGCTTTAGTATTTAGTTTATTTAGGTAGGATGAGCCTACCATTGAGCAGGCACTTAAAGTGCCCTGTAAATCCAGGAGGTCCCGCCAGTACTCCAGGGAATGATTTATTTTATCACAAAATGATCACTACATGGAAAACTCAATCCTAATGTGTACTATACTGAAGAAAGCAGGAGCACGGTCAATAAAGCAATCACTCAATATCCCCTGAAGTTGGGTCATTGATTGAAGAAGCCACATGGTTAGAGAGAAATGTGAAAGGAATATGGACCATTCTCAACTGGAAGGTATTCCTTCAGTGGTATTTTAAAGAGAAATTGCTACAAAAGACGGGGTTCCTGGTATGAAGCCCAGGTTTGTACCAGTTGGGAGTCACTGATCTGAAAACCTCACATGCTATAAACCCAAAGCTTTTAAAGTACTGATATAACACCCCAAGAAGAAAACTCCATACCATAAAACTTATAGTTACAGAAAAATCATGCAAATATGGTCTAAAATGACTTTCTGGCTTTCTGTGTAAGGGATATATGAAACATAAACAGATTTGAAATTCAGACTCAGGTCCCATCCTCAGACTATCTCATTGCGGATAAACAAATACTTCAAACTCCAAAATTGGAAGCATTTCTCATCTTGAGCACTTTTTTGATATAGGATGCTTAACTTTGCAGTTAGCATTTGCTGCATTTGTTGGAGATTTCCTTCAACCTGGCTTTCCGAATATTTCAGCTGTCTTCCTGCAGCAGGGGTGAGGTGGGGTGGGGTAAATTCAATTTCAGATTAGCTGGCTTTTGTCAGCACGGTGAACCTCGGCCTTCTAACGGACTGATGCTTTGCACTGATGTTGATGATGCTTCGCGGGACCTCTCAGCTGATAATCAGCAAGAGATCCTCACATGGCCCCTGATTGTTGAGTTTACCTAAGGTCAGCTTTCCTTCTCAGGGCTGCTGCCCTTACTCCCTTCCTTTATCTGAGTCACAGAACAACGGATGCCTCCCCAGACAACCAGGTATGCTGGTTGGTGAGAGGAGAAAAGGCCTTTAACCTCTCCTAGTATCTGAGCTATGATTTCCACAGTGGTGACATCAGGGCAGCTAGGAACAAAACCTGTTCTATGGAAGGCCAGGCAAAACAATGCTGTTTTTTTCTCTCAGCTTCTCCCAGGTCCTCAATATAATGTCCTCTCTCCTAACACATTCTGCCTCCTTCCAGGGCATACTAACCAGCCACCTCAGGGAGAAAATGTCAGGGACCATAAGGCTCCAAAACGGCCAATAGCATCTGCAAAGCCTGCGGCATTTTAGGGACTTGGATTGCTAAAATAATGAAGACTGCAATGGTGAATGTCCCCAGTAATCATCTCATTAAAAGAGAGAGAAGGGAAATGAGGAGAGTTTAAGATCTGGGAAGTTCTGAAGTGTACCTTCCCAAGTTGATCTTAAAAAAAAAAAAAAACAACGCACTTCACCACTATATAGAAAATTAAGCTACACTCATTCTCTATGGGCTTTTATTTTTTCACCTTTTTGAGGGAAATGTTTGCAAAGACCAAAGATGGCAAAATAAAACATTACCAGTATTTTTAAGAACCACAAGGCCACAAAGAAAGTACCTAAGCTCTTCTCATGAACCCAAAATCACAATTATGCTGGTGTGTATTGGAGCCGCTCCACCAGACAGGAGTGCAGAGCACACCATGTTCTCTACTCGGGACAGAATTAAAAGACAACGGCTCTTACCAACCACATCTCTGAACCGGAAAGAAAAATATCCATTTTGACCCAGGCTTCCATCACCTAGGCTATGAAGACAACCAGCAGAGTCTACCTGTTCTAAGAGGCCGTGATTTCCCAGTCCTCTTTACCTTTATCCACTGGCTACCCCAGGCCTCCTTTATTAGGAGGAGGTTAGAGCATGGGAGAGCAGGAATCCAGGGAATTACTCACGTCGGTTTTCATACATGCTCCTGGACTGGGCCCAGATTTTAAAAGGATCTGGTTTTTTCTGCCCAGAGCTGTCGGTCTGATCCAGAGCAGGGGCGTCTGCAGGTGGGTACTCGGGGAGCACCTGCGTGCCGTGACTTGGGGATGCCGTGTGCAGGCTCCGGTGGCTGGAGACACTGTGCTGGGAGCTGTTCTGGCTGTCTTTCCTCTCCAGTGGTTGCTGTAAGAAAGCCAGTGAAAGGGCCAAGAAAGGAAGATGACTGTGACTTCTCCACTGGGCACCTTTCCCCAGCCTGCCTTTGTTTAGTGTGTGTGTGTGTGTGTGCGCGCGCACACACACACACACACACACAGACACACACACACACACAGTTAAAACAACACTTTGGTTTCTCCAGCAAATGCTGAATGCAGATAAATCTGGAAGTGATTGGCAGGAAGACAGAGGGGCGGACTAGATAGAGACATAACCATACCCATGCTGCTCTCTGGGCTGTAGTGGGAAACAAATCTGATTTCCCTTGTAAGCTCTCAGGAAGACACACTGGGCTTATTTATTGTACAATGCATCTATCCCGACACCCTCAGTTCTTGACAAAAATATGTGACTCAAAATACCATAAGTGTTTTGGATGTAAGCCTGCAATATCCACAAGCAATACAATCAGGGCTAAAAGTGCTACATGGGGCTCCATATGCTGTATCTCTTAATAATCAAACCCGCTCTGCTCCACAGGTTTCCACCATTCCTATTCCAGCAGGAACTGCATCCGAGCATTGGCAAGTCACACCTGGCAGCGCAGTGATCTGGTATTCCCGTGCAGAGAACAGGAGCTTATATAGTTTTCAGTTAATCAATTCTGAGAGCAGTGCTTTCTACCTCTTAGATTACTGGGACTAAAAAAAAATGAAGAGCCAACTTGAAGTATGTACATGTGTTGCCCTGCACGGGTCAGCCCTCCCAGATGGGTAACTTGTCCAAAGTTTAACTACTTTCAAAGGGGAGCTTCATTGACTTCAAAGGTAGAGTCAAGTTCCTGATCACTGAAACCAGCTCAGCACAGACTTACATTTTATGAAATGTTCTCTGAATTGACAGAGAGCACAGGCAAAACCCTGGTAATGGTTTCACCCCTGCAAATGCAATGTTGGAGTTCTGCCTCATCTGCAAAAGACACCATGTTACTTAGCTTCCGTGCCTGGTTATCAGGAGCTAGGACAAGAGGGGGAAGGGGGCCTCTCCATCCTGTTATGTACACCGCACAGATGATGCTTTTTAAAGAGGCTTATAGTATCCTGACTGTGTGTATTCTGGTTCCCTGGAGCTCTGCCACCAGAGGCTCTCATCCATCCTCCCTGCTCTCCACTCAGGTGCCCTCCACCTTTCATTCCCTGATGGTCCTTTCTCCTCTTAGTGTTTATTTTGCAATAAGTAGATGAGGAAATTCCAAAAAGAACAGATTTGCTTTGTCCCTTTTACATGTGTATGTTCATATGTGGGGACATGTGCGTGCAGGAGTACACATATAAACACACACACATGCATGCATGTGTGGAACACAGAGGGCAATGTCCCACATTTTGTTTGAGACAGGGTCTCTCACTGGCCTTGAGTTCACCAGGTAGACTAGGCTAGTTAGCCAGCGAGCCTCTGAAAGCCTTGTCTCACCTTTCTGGAATTACAAGCATGTACTGCTATGCCTAGCATTGTACATGGGTTCTGAGAATATAACTTAAGTTTTATATTTGCGTGGCAAGCATTTTATTGTTGGATGTCTCTCAAGTCCTACAGGAGTTGAGTTGAGATCTTGACTTGACTGCTACAGACCTCACTACAGGTTTTGGAAAAGACTCATAGTTGAGGAAAATGCGAGGCCCATATTCTAAGGCTATTATACCTTCGAGAGGATTAGCTCGCTCACATGCAAGGGGATGGCAAACACAACTCCACTTCACCCTTTCTCTCTTCAGATAATAAAGCACTTAGCTCTATGCTATATGGACTAGCATTTCCAAGATTGGCAATAGGCTCTCTGCCACCTTTGAAGGCCCTTCCCTACACTGACGTCAACTCTCATGGCCTTATACCATGCCCCGACCCTTCCTCGGGTGCCATGCTGAGGATGCTGAGGATGAGAATGGCACCCTTCTCTTTTAAACGTGCATATCTCAAATGTGTATCTCGTAAGCTCTTATCAGAAAACACGCGCACCAGTCATTGTTGGTTTGAACGTGTAGCATGGTATTTAGAAAAAATGATATTATGAGCAGGTTTCTTCAAGTTTTATACTTTTCAGCGCTGCTTATCTTTTTTTCTATTTTAATAACAACAAGTAACATCTTACAAGCAAGGGAAATCAAAGGCTATTTCTACCTTGAAGTGAACTGTAGTAAACAGAATTAATATGGACTTTGACTTTCATGCTCTTTAGGAGCTATTCTAAATGCTAACACCAAATCATTCAATTCAGGAAGACTTACATACTTCCTTCAAATGTTCACCATATTTTTATTTCTTAAAAGAGTGGCAGATGTCTGGCTGTAGAATGAGCCCAGTATCACTGAGCTCATGTCACAGCTGAAGTAAGTCTCTAATTCTGAAAGCTTCAGTTTCCATTTGTGGTTCCTTAATGCCCCACCTCCATGCCTGCATGCTACTTACAGTACACCTGGAAGGAAGTCCACATGGAGCTGTTTTGGAGGGTACTGTGCAATGTGTGTCCTACTGACTTCTTGGGTCCCTGTCTCTGAAAACCAAACTTTAACCTCTTATCACTAGTCTTGTGACAGCACTGGCTATTTCTGATATACCCATTGGTTTTTATGCCCAATGAGGGGCTCCCACAGAGCTGAGGGTGTGCACATGTGGTCCCCAGCTGGTGGTAGTTTTGGGAGGTTGTGTAGCCTTTAGGACATGTGTCCCAGCTACCAGAAGAGGGTCTCCGGGGATGGCCCTTGAAGATGATAACACCCTTCTGGTTCTAGCCTGAACTTTCTGCTTCTTGTCAGTCACCATAAGTCAATACACATAAGTCAATCAGCCACTTCATGTTCCTGCTGACAGAGATTAAGCACCCTAGGATGTTTATCTTGGTCTAACAAATCCTGTCACAGAGGACCCAGCCTCAGCTTTAACTAAAGAGTTGCTTGGCCATAAATGGAGTAAGCAGACGAAGTCTACTGAAAACGCTTTATCTGCTAAGATTTAGCCCTGTTCTATGTTCATTTTTAAAACTACCAGCTCTCTCAAATTTAAATATAATGAGAATCCTAGGGTTTTTGGAGCTGTGCTCTGTGTGTACACGTGTAAACATTTCAAAACACGTTTTTCATTTTCTGTGACATCCTCTTATTAGGAGCCCAACTGGTCAAAGGAAAAGGAACATTCACAGAGCTCTCAAATTAAAGTCATTTGGGGTGTGCGTGTGTGTGCACATGTGATCAGATATATGTATATGTCTGGCATACAGGGGCACATGTATGTATGTGGAAGCCAGAGGGTAACCTCAGGTATTGTCCCTTAGGTGCCATGCACTTCGGTTTTTTGAGGCAGAGTCTTTCTTTAATCTGGAGGTCCCTGATTAAGCTAGGCTGGCTGACCATCAAACATAACACACTTGCCCATCTGTACCTCCTCAGTATTGGATTATATGCAGCTACCACTATACATTCTTAAAAATGTAGATGCTAGGGAATGACCTTGAATTCCTGATGCTTGTGCAGCAAGGTAACTACCTGGCCCTTCAGAGTCAGTTTGTATGGCTTTTCTTGGTTACCTACTAGAAGGCCTTGTGCATGAAAGAAAATTCGCTTCTTAACCGAGACAGCACAGAATTAGATCTGCATTGAATATGAATGTCATTCATCTGTTTTTTCTTTATAGTTTTGTTCACTTTCATGTATGTGTGTATTTTAAGAAAGTTTTACTATGCAGTCCAGGCTAAACTCAAACTCGTGATTATCTTGCCCTGCTCTGAAGTGCTAGGGTTATAGGTATGTGCTACCTTCAACTCATTTTCCTAAGTGAGACACTAGCTCAAAGACAAGCAGTGATAAGCCTATGTCTTTAGCCCTGCTAAGGGATGCCTGTGAATGCAGCGCATGGATGGGGAGAAATACCTAGCACATTAAAGCAGGATACCAGACAAAGCTTGCCTACAGCGACCACCTGCAATGTCGCAACAGATAAATATAAAGATGTTAGTTACCTAACTGCTTGGAATTTATATGTGTAGATGGATGTTTAATTAATCAAATATTCAGAATATATTTAAAACAACATACCACAATATCCTCTGGATAGCTGGTTTCAGGATGGGTGTGTAGAAGAGTATTTTGGCAATGCACCCAGCATGTGCTAATTCCTACCATAAAAATGAGCTTGGACAGGTGGCAGTCTTCAGAATGTCTAGCTGGTGTGACAGTGTGAGGGGACGGGGAGCTGAACATGATCTTGGAAGCCAGATCACGCAAGTGTCTTATGTGACACACTGTGAGGACAGGCTTCCTTCTTAGCTCTGGAGGAAGTACTTAAAATGGGAATGAACTAGGAGTTAATGCTCTTCCAGGAAGTTTGCTCAGGCTCCTGGGTAGGGAACAGATGTAGAGAAATGACTGGAAGCAGAGAGGGCAGTCTGAGGTTCCCTTTTGCTCTGCACCTGGGATAGCTTCCACTGGGGCAGAGGTGAGATGAGGGTGAGGTGCTGCTGATAGGTTCAGTGGAGACAGGAAGAAGAAGATACTTTAGAAACACAGGACTCATCCATACCCAGACAGAAATCACTAATCTTAACTACTGTCACTGGGTTGATATTTTTGAACTAAGAATTTCATTTCTGATTCTCAAATCTCTGCCAACTTGGAAAAAGAAATGGGCTTAATTCTGAAATCTCCTTAGGAGTCCTTGGCCATGAACTTGTACCACAAAACCTTTTAGAATGAAATTGTACCTATCTCCCTAAAATGAATGATTCTCATCCTACTTACTGTCAGGTCAGGAAAATTGGGAAGGCGCAATGGTTTTTATAAATGGAAATGGGGGGAAATTTATCTCATCAGTATTTTACAGAATGATTTAGAAATGGACGTTCCTATAAAGTGAACTGAAAATATTTGCTTGGAAGGGCAAATGAATACAGACAGCACTTAGGAGCTTAGATGATGAAAAGAATTCATGGGGCTTAAAAATGACAAATTGATCCATTTTAAAGCCAAATTATTTACAGTTGATGTATCTGCCAGGACCAAGGCCACTGCAGAGATTTGCATGGACAACAGGAGCAGATCCAAGTGTTGCTGAGGTATGACGCCAAGGTCATTAAAAGTGTGAAAATCTGACACCAGGTCTGGGTCAAAGCATAGGCTGCTCTTTACTTTTGCCTCTTTCCTGCATCAGCTTCCAAGTCAAACTTCTTCTCAAAGACAGGTGAAGGGAATTCATGGAGAAAAGCGCAACACTAGGAGGATGGAAAAAATAAAATCTGAGTCACAAAAAAAATGTAAGAAATTTAGCAAAATGGATGTCTCACTACTTCGCTGAATGAAAAGATGGATAGATGGCTGAGTGAGTGGAGGATACATGGATGAACAGAAGACTTGTGAGCAGGGAAAGAAATGGACAGATTAACAAAGGGAGGCTGCAGAAGGTGGGATGTGACCCAGCACGAACACAGGTGGGTCTGGCTTACAATTTGTTTGGGTGTGCAATTTAGAGTTTAAAGCCCCCCCACAAGATCCCTGTGTGTGATTTAAACTGACAATTAAAATTAAGTTTCTAGTCAGAATGATTAAGTTGAGTCACAACTTAAGTTTTCCAGAGACGCCTAAAATCCCACAGCAAATATGTCTTAGTTTTTACTGCCATGTGGTAGAAAATCTGTGACGGTGTAGAAGTCCAGGTATTAAATTAATTAAACATCATTAAGACATCACTATTATACCGCAAGAGTATACAAACCCCACAAACTTAGCATTTAAACTAAATCTAGTACATTAAATTCTTATTAAAAGTAAGATATAGGGACAACCCAGGAGTGGAACAACATTAAAAAACCTTCTGCTCTAATAAAATCTCAACTGCCTAATTATTAAAAACATTAAAAAAAGAAAGAAAAGGTATGGCGACAGAGGGACCCTGTCCATCATCGGAGGAAGCCAAGCGTGTCAGAACCTCGGGGGTATAGCGGGAACCCAAGCAGCCAATAGTGAGGACCTGGTTTAGATACTATTCACTGAGCTGGGATGGAATCTACATGGATCACAACCCAGGTACAATTACTGCTCTTTTGATTATGCAGCCTGCAGAACTGACACTATCTGTCATCACCTGAGTGGCTCAACCAGCACCTGGCCAACCCTCATCCCCGTGGATTCCCTCCAACCCTTCGGAAAACATCCCCTAGTCACCTGTCCCATTGGCAGGATATCATCCAAATTCAAACCGGGGAAAGGGAACCAGCTTTCCATCCACCTGTACAAGCCTCACTGATCACAGATGTTTGTAATGTTCCTCTGCCAACAGCAGTCCTTGGCTGAGAGTCCGCTAATCATGTGCAGTAGCTGCCAGTATGCCAGCATGCCATGCAAGCTGCCATCTCTGTCCTGGAGCAGAACCTAGGTGAGGACAAGCCCCAAGCTAGGCACCTGCTCTGGAGTCCAGCAGCACCCACCCTCTTCGCCTGCGGTAATCAGAAGCCAGCAGACTGTGGGCAAAGCAGTTAAGAGAGCTTTTTCCTAGGAATGCAATTCAAGTAATTGACTTGTTGCTCACTAATGACATGGCAACCCCCAAAATAAACTGCCAGAGAATTCTCGTAACTGATTTCATGCACATGATGCTAGGTGTCAGCCGGGTAATTCTGGGAAGATGATATACAAACACAACAGAAGCTCTCCTGCACAGGTGCAAACAGCAGAGACCACCCTGCTCCCTGAAACCATGTTATTAGTGCAAAGTGGTGGCTTTCTGTCAAGATTTCTCAGCATGGGGGTGTGTAAAACAAGTGCAAGCATCAGCACAGCATGGCCATGGAAGGCTCACACTAACCCAAGCTCGGGAGACACATCTTCCAGCTGCACTCGATTTGTCTAAAGGCTGAATGTGTCTCTAATGACCCAGGGATGGCGATGCACACATGCGCACATGCACACACTCTGGCTCTCTGTGGTTTCAATGTGGGCACCAAGCAGCACTTTCATGCCTGGACATTAACACAAACTGACACGGGAAGCAGCCCTGAAGTCAATGTTCCAATCGCCACAGCCCTGTGCCATCAGAATCACATCAATTACTGCAGGTTTTATTTTCTTCACAGAATGGGGGAGTTGGACTTCAGAATGTATAAAGCTCCCCTCGCTCACCTCCTTAATAAACTTCTGCCTGGTGCTGTCATGCTTGGAGCAGGTGGAAAGAATCAGCTGCAGCGCCTGAAGCTGCAAAGTTTTAAAGGTCCTCCTCCGAATGGCACAAAGCCACACATTTTCCCGTTCAGAAATTTGCTAAGTTACAAGGAAGCCCCTTCTTTTTCCTAATATTAATGACTCAGGAAGCTTCTACCACCTAGTTCAATTTCACAGGCATTCAAATCACAGATTTTGAGTTTTTAAGCAGCATTTTAATTTGCTGTTATTGCCCTACGAGTGAAAAGCTCATACGACCAAACACAACACCGTAGCCTCTAGGCTATTAGCCAGCATGCCAAGTAGGTAATGCATCTTCAGGGAAACCAGATTAGAAAGGACAGTAAAACATTGATTTTTTTTTTTTTTTAAAAAGAATACTATACCTGCAGCATAATGCTGCGAAAGCTAGCGAAACAACAAAGGACATTTCCCCAGCAAGGAAATGTCTTAGTCTCAGTACTGGACAGTGAACATTGTTCCACCTGAGCATGGACATATACAAACATAGCAATTCTTCTCCGAATTCACAGGTTTTGTGAATAATTCCCCAGAGTGCATACGGAAGCTCGGAGAGAGCCGGTAGCCATGTGAACGGCTGCCGGCAAACACCAGTTGAGAAGCCAGCGAGCAAGCAGGTGGAGTCTTTTCTCTCGTCCTCCCCCAAAGGAAACAATAGCATTTGTATCAAGTTGAAACAGCTCAGAAACTCGCCCATTCAAAGGAGTTGTGAGCATTTGTGCAGGGAAGCCAAACTGCATTGTTTTAATCCTCAAAGCTTTTGCATCCTGCTTACACATCTACATAGTTAAAAGACAAACCCAAATACCATTTATATCAAACATATCTCCAGAACTTAATTAAATGAGCCTGTGCTCCTGGCTCCTGCATCCACTCTAAAATACATTTATTAAGGTGAATTCAGGCAGCGAACCTTCCTTCCGCTGGGGTCCCCTGCTCCCCCCCCCGCCCCTCCCCCCAAGCACCAAGTAAATGACAAGTCCTTACCGACTTTGGACTCTTCTTGGGAACTGGTAGTCCTAGGGAAAAAAAATGCAAGGGGAGGGGGGGGGAGACATCATTAGCATATAAATGTTACCTTTTCTTAAAGAACAATCCCCAGGTGTTTCATGGCCACCTAGTCATCTGCAGAGTTCTGTCAGAGTCCTCCCCAGCATCGGAGTTACCAGGCTGTTCATATCGAATCAAAGCTGAGGGAGGAGGAGAGTGAGAGGCAGGAGATCTATCTGCATTAGCTATGCTGACTTGTACTGCAGCAGCCTGGAGGCTGGGAAAAGAAATTCACAGACCTCAGCGGCCTGGGAAATTGAACACTTGGACAGAATCTCAAATGCTCTTCTGGATTAAGAGAGACTTAACTTACAATTAAGTTCAGGATATTCCCTTTCCTTACGATCCACTTGTCAACGGAAATGGACCAATCAGGACAGAGAAAAGGGTATATATTTAGTTTTAAAGGACAGCATGGTTAAATTTATATTCATCCCCCCCCCCCGTCTTTTTATTCCCCTATGTATTTCAGGCAGAGAAATGCCTTCTTTAGCTTGGATGAGCTCAGCCTCAACACAAAGACGAATGCTCTCTCGCCAGCAGAGAAGTTCAAGTTTGTCTAGGATACCCTCTGGATCATCAGTACACATCTTGATATCTGTCAGTCATCTAAGCAGTCCCCTAACTTCGCTTCTGGAAAAGACTGGGGCTTGGAGTGGGCTCCGGAGAGGTAAGCATGCCATTTGGAAGGGACAAGTAAAATTTCACAAAGCTGAGAGAAAAAGACAGCAAAGGAGAAAGAGAACGGGGGGAAAAAGACAAAGGTGGTAGCTGAACCTGGTGGGCTGTCCTCAGACCCAGTCTTTAGTGGGAGGGAGGGCCAGAGCTGGAAGGAGCCAGTGATCTCATCACTTCTAGGAAAGTGAGCAGCAATCAGAGCCAGGCTGGTGGGGACCCTGTCACCAGACAAGAGTGGGGAAGGGAGGTGAGAAAGGAAAACAAGCACAAACTGGTGTTTGGAAAGTAATCATTTCCCCAGCTGCCACCTCTCTCTTTCCCTGTTTGAGCAGAGACCACAAGCTGTAGATCCCATCTGCACCAATGCCAAACATACATTTGGGGCGCGATGATTCTGCATGGACATTTCAGCCTGGCTCTGAGGAGTGATTCTGATGTAGCCTGCTGAATTTCAAGTCTTTGGGAAGTCACTTGTCAGATCCGATGCCATGCTAAACCAGTGGAAATAACAGGAAGTGGGTAGAAAGGAGGACCCCACTCAGATGAGCAATGCTAATATTGTTCACACTACCAGTGAGGCCTCAGAGAAGTTAGGGGCACCCGCAAGGCTTCTCAAATCACAAAAATGGGGTTTCCATGGTTTGACAGAGTAGGTCTCAGATTTCAAAATGTAACACTTCATTAAAAATAAATGCTCAATCCTAACACCCCCTACCCACCTTGGGGAGCAGAAACCTGCAGTACTAAGGATATTTCTCAAGGTTTCTGGTGCCAAGGAAGACACCTCAGGAACATAGTCAAAAACATTATAACAGAGCAGAAAGAGTGTGACTGTTTCAAGTGAGACAAAGGCAGACGGGTCACTCTGGAAGCTTTTGCAACTTAGTTTCTGCACTAATGAATGGAAAGAGCAAGGTTCACTTTTTAAGACTGTTAAAGTAATTAAATAGCACAAAATCTTTGAGAGCCTCTGTCCCGGATGTTCTTTTACCTTCTTTGGCTGACATCTTCTATGAAAAAAATGTTAGGAGTAGCCAGTTTCAATTAGGGGAAAATCATTTTGCTGATTTAATTAGCACATACAAAGATTTAGCAGAGGATTTACTTAGAGATTTCAGACTGAGTTGAATAATTTTTATATGACTTTAAGAATTGGGTGCTTTTATTGGTCAATAGGATGCCCTTAATGAATCTTTATCAAATGATATTACTGAATTACTGCATAAATTCTGAAGCTATATATATATGTATACAGTATGTATAAACTATATGGTTATGTACACATTCTCTCCTAATTCTTACACACTTACTTGGAATAAGCCAAAGTTTCATTACAGTTAGTTTTTATAAAACTTGATTGATGAGTATCCACTGACTTCTTATAGAGTCTCTAACTAGCTTTGGAGGACTCCGGTCTGGGCAGTCACCAACTGTCCCTTAAAATTGACATTTGTAAGGCAATGGTATGTCATTCTCTGTCACAGAGGGACCATCACACATTCCCTATGGTGCATCCACAAAGAGGCTCACTGCAGCATTCTAATACAGGAAAACTGAAAACCACCAGAACTTCTAAATAACTTGTGGGGTAATCAACCTACAAAGCACTCCACAAGCTTTGAAGGAATGAGCTCTCTCTACAGGTTAACAATGCAGAGACTGCCTCCAAATGAGTATGAACAGCACGGAGAATGGTAGTTATAAATGAAGGGAGGCAGCAAACTCAGACACAGAGTTTTGCCCTCTGTGAATGTCCCCAAACCGATATCATGGACATCATTCATCATTACTGATCTCACTAAAGTAATAAGATAGCAATTTTAAAATAAAAATTACCTAATAGCCCTTCTACTATTAGCAATATCAACCATTATGAAAGAAATGGGGTTAACCAATTAATGTATGTTTGTGTGTTTCCTCTAGGAAGTTGCCCATATGATGTTCCAGAAGGTCCCAGCTAACCTGACCACCCCCAACACACACACACACACACACACACACACACACACACACACACACAGTTTCTTTGTAGAGCCATGGCTGTCCTGGAACTCGCTCCATAGACCACATTGGCCTCGAACACTCAGAGATCTGCCTGCCTCTGTCTCCCGAGTACTGGAATTAAAGACGTGAGCCACCATACCCAGTCCCATAAATTGGATTTTGCAACAAATAAAAACACCTCTTTGTAAAGGGCCTTTGCTTTTCTCTGTTAGTCAGTTGCTGAAACCTTCATTTTTCAAAGCCACACCCTTTGACAGAAGCCCAAAGTAGGTTATGGCCACATATTAATATTTAAAGAGCCAAAATCAAGACACTTCACTTGACTGCTTTAAAATGGGGGGCTGGGGATCAAAGATTTGTTTTAGGCCCATATGGCCATTAAATCTTAAAATCTAATAAATATGAATGCTGGAACAAACTTCCTTGTTACAATTTATAATTTATTTTAGAAAAAACTATTTAGAAGGATTGAAAGTAGTTGGGAAAAGCCCTAGAACAGTCACTTTGGGTACACATTCTCTAAGCTCTAGACATCACGGCACACAGCTCTTCCCCAGAAAGAGGCAACTGCACACCACCCTGTGTTGGTTAGAATCTAGGAAGCAATGTTAGTCTTTTCTCTCTTCATGGCATAGCCCTGGATTGCTTAAGTAAATTTCTTCTTTTGTGCACCCTGTGGCAGCCGGAAGGAGGGTTGTGCTCTATAAACTACGCCACATATTGCTTGTGAGGCATATGGGCACAAGCAGCACCTGTCTTAATGGGCTCATATGGTCCACTCAAGGTAAGAAGGTTTCCCCGAAGAGGGAGAAGAAATCATTTATGGATGGCGCCATCTGCTCTTAGCACCCAAGCAACAGCAAATGCTACTTCTAAGAGACTCCAGAAAACTTTTACAGGGAGGTGTGTGCTTAAGGTGTGAGCCTGCCTGTGATCTATGCAGTGAGAAAAGCCTGGGACCTGCACCTCTGAGCTTCCCAGCAGAGAAAACAAAAGGCAAGTGATCTGCTAGTGAGTGGGGCACGCTGTTAACACAACAGGGAGTGCTCTCTCTTAAACACCAATGCCCTAAACTTTGTTCCCAGACCCTCTCACATTACTAAATGGAAGAGAGAGACTTTTGATGAAATCTTATAATGGTTGGGCACAAGTAACTTACAGGAAAAAGTAACACTACAAGCCTTTGGGAAGCGAGGAAGTCATACACAGAAACATCATTTTCTTTGGCTCATGGGATTCCAGGTGCCTTTACTACCTATATCATTATCTCCTGCAACAAGGACAGCTTTATTTATGAACATACATATGCATATGAATACTACAATAAACAAAAATCTGCACGTTTGCGAACAACTGTGAGGGTTATCATTGACTTCTGCACCTTGCAAGTCACTTCTTTCCCTGAAAATGAACACAGACACATCACTCTTCGTCCCTTATACTAAGAGGATTGGACCCAGGGTCTCACGCGTGCCAGGTCAGTGCTGTACCAGCTGAGCGATATCATCAGTCCTTGTTTTTGTTCTCTTTTTATTTTTAAGACAAGGTCTTAATATGTATCTCAGGCTGGCTTTGAACTCATGACTTTCCTGTTTCAACTTCTGGACACTAGAAATATATGGCAGGCTACCATGCCAAGCTGACACATAATTTTGTCTAGATAAACATTTGTTCTTGCCCTAAGGACAGAGTAAAATGGTGAAGAAATAGGAGTGCTCAGCTGAGCTGTCAGGAAAGCTAAAGAGAAACTTCATTTTAGCCCAGCGAGGAGTGAATCTGGAGTTACAGGGACAGAGGGCTTCTATGGCCCCAGCATCCTCCAGGACTAAAGAAAATAAGGAGTCAAGCAACCCTACCTGACTGACAAAATGAAGAAAACAATCTGGGTGTTGAAAGGGTGAATTCTGAAGTCACTGTGACACACAAAGAGGATCTAACAATTACAAAACGTACAGCGCCACTGGCTGGCACTTCCTTCATTATGGCTTCCATTCTCCTCTCACTGGCTCTCCATACACAGCCACCCCACTACAAACACTTTGCTTTTATTTAAGCATTCCAGCAAATTCTAGGTCACTATTATACACGCTACTGAACACATCTCCTTTTTCTTGAAACTGGCTAAAAGGAAGTATCTAGAAAATGACTGTGAGGGGAGGAACTGCAATTAAAGAACACATCTAATATTTAATAATAATAAATAATATTTTGAAGCAAGGCGCTGCTCTGAATGCTGTTCTAGGTAACACATCGCCCTGTTTACAATGATGAGCCGATAGGGGACCACTGCTCCGCAGACATCCAATAGGTGGGACAGATGGCTGAGAACAAGGCGCCTCCATGAAAGCAGAAATTATGATAGTTTGAAAACCAGTACTTTTGAAACAAGCCATGAACACCATTCCTTACCAACTTGCTGTTTTGTCTGTTTAATTTCCACTGACCTCCATGTAGATAAAATTTAAATGTAAGGGGGAGCTCAGGCTGGAAGAAATATGGAAAGATTCACTCACAAGTTTAACCACAGTGCAGGGAAGCCCTACCATGGGCACAAGTTAAAATAACTTAAAGCAGTGAACGAGGCTGAAGTCCTGATTTTACAGCACTCGTCTGTGGAGAGAATCAGCCATGTAGTAGGTAAATCCTGTTGAGAAGTTTCGTCTTTGTTGACAATGAATAATGAAAGAGGCTGGGCCTGGGAACAGCCACCTTAAACTCTGGTCAACACAGTAGTAAACCGAGAGACAGCATTTTAGCTAAGACCAGAATCATAAGAAGGAACCTAGCATGAGATTATTCATTGATCCAAGATTTCCTGAGCTCTGCATATGTCTAGCAGAGCATGGCTGGGGCCATCCAGGAACTTGGGGTATGACCTTTGTCCTGGAGAGGGTCCCAGTCTGTTCACAAACCCAAAAGAACGGAGTGATGAGCATGAACCTTCACGATAGAAAGCAACCCTAGCACATAGAGAACAGAGAAAAGAAACAAATTATGCCAGGAAGAAAGGAGCAGAGGGCATGGGCTGGAATCAAAGGACAGCCAGAATTTGCCCATGGGGCAGCGGAGAAGCTGGCAACAACATGCACTGACTGATGATTGCCTGAATAAGGATCATGACTTTTAAGGTTGTTTCAGGCTAAATAAGTATGTCAACACAGACTCAAAGAAAGGCTCCAGTCAGGGTACATTTCCACTGATGCATCTGACAGACACAATACATCACAAAATTAAATCCATAAAACAAAATGAAAAATTATTCTAGTTTGGACTGTTTGCCCCCCTCCCCCCCACCATCTTTCCTCTAGCCAAAAACTATCATCAACTCTGCTGAGTAATTTTTCAATGCGAACACAGTGTCAGCTGCCAAGAACACGTGGATCAGACTCACTGGCCCCAGAAAGATGAAGACATTCTTCTTTGGCCACTATGAAATAGCATCATCCTTATAATGCAGAGGGCTAGATGGATTTCAGGGTCTAGAGTAAGGAGTTTCATGCTGTGTCACCTGGCATCTTGCAAAGAAGATTAAGAATACAGCTGTACAGGTTTTACAGCTCTAGAGAAGTTGGCTTCAATTACACAGGACATATAGCCTAATAAATATGTCCCTAGGAGAAATAAATGGCTTGCGAAGCTGGTGATTGCTAATGGTTACAGGGCCTTTCACCTCTAAGTCAGAAGCCCCAAACTGACATAGATGTGGAGAGACTTGAAGCATTAATACCATGCAAGGGCTGCTGAAAGACCAAGGAAGGATGGATGAACTATATTCAAGCCATTCCTCAGAAATAAATGGTCACTGGAGAGAAATATCACTGAAATGGAAGAATGTTCCTACAGTTCATTCAAAAGCTTAGGAAGTATGGGCTCGGGTTGTAGCTTAACAGTATGGTGCTCGCCTACCATGCTTGAGAGTTGGGGGGAAAAAAGCCCAAAATACATATGAAGTATACCTCTAACTCGAAGGGTAGAAAATCTGCCTTTTTTTCTTATTTCTAATATACATATATATCTTTAAAGGTGAGAAATTGATGTGCACTGCTCTTTATGCTTGCTCTCTGAGCAAGTCCTAAAAGTTTCCTTACTGTCCAGATGAGAAAACTGTCCTACTGAGTGTTAAATAACATGGTCAAGGGCACAGAGCCACGGAAGTAGCCAAGGAGACTGCACTACATGCTACTCCGGGCAACAGACCACAACGAAGGGCTGGAAACTATAGTTGCCCATGCAGTACAAAATGAATGTACAAAAACATTTTCATACGGGCTCATGGAGAACTGCAAACAACAGGCCAGTCTGTCATGGTATTTCAGATCCATGTTCATGACTTAAATTTAGGCAGATGGTTCTCATCTATACGTGGAGTCTCTGTAAAGCTAATTTCTTAACATGCCTCTGAATCATAACTCTACGCCCCAGTACCTAGATCAGTGCCTGTGGAAAGTTGTGCGTGCTGAAAACTCAGTCAGATTTGTCTCTGACTGGGGCCAAGAAGCCAATGGAAAGCTATACCACTGACCCCTAATAGGTAATAGTTTCATTTGCTTTGCAACTGTTTTCTGACAGTCCATGATCAAAGGACTTCTTTCTAATGGGGTGGATGGAAAAGAGGTACTGAGTTAGAGGAAGGGGTGGTTGTGGCACCTTGCCTTCATGAAGGGAAAGAAGAACAGTCACTTTAGGAAGTCTGTTCTGTCATGATGTGGTACAGGGACAGTCTTTCTCCAGGGAACACCCTAGCAAGATGTACTGTTTCAAACTGGAGTTGAGGCAGTTCTCACAGTTCTCCACATCATGTGGGTTATGAATATTTGCAATTATTCAGGGGTCTTACCTCACTCTAAAAATATTGCCACCTCTGGGGAATGTTCCTGGAATGACAGACCACCAGCCTCAAATACCGATTGCTACCTGTATGGATGTTTCCTGACAGGCCTTGCGAAGTCTTCCTCCCTCACAGAGAAGCTGTGGGGGTGGGGAGACTGGGGTGGCCTGGAAAAAGTCCTTTCGGATTTCAAAGTTTGACTTTTAATAGTATTAGGAAGTAGGGAGCGGATTACGAAACAATAGCTCAAAATAGAGAAAAACTCAGTAAGAATTCCTCTTCCAAAAACAGGATGCTGTGTGTGTCCCTATTTTAAGGTCACTGGCCTCCAAGGGAAAGCTGTCACTGTAAATTGGTACTGAGGCACTTCTGGGTTGTAAAATCCACACCAGGACCCTTTCCTCTGGCACTGCTGACTTTGGGCCAATTCTCATCCCAGTTGCTTATTTTTAGTAGTATAAGTAAGCAGGGAATGAAGAAAGCTATCTAGTAGAATATTCTGAATTTTATCTTTACAAGCCACCCAAATCCTGAAGAGGGAGTGGCTTCTAGGGCATTCTGTCTCTCTCTCACCACGGTCGCTTCTATCTAAGCATTCCCATCTCCACTGCCATTGCCTTGTCTTCCCTAAACGATTTCAAAGGCCTCCTCACTGGACCCTTAGCCCCATTGTTCGTGCACTTTGATTTATTATACACAGAGACCAGAGATGGCATTGTGTAGCACAGATCCAGTGATATGGTCCTTGGCTACATGCCTCTTTGCTTCCCAGCATCACTTCAGCAATCTCAAGCTCTTCCCTGCAAGCCACCACGCCCTCCTTCATCTGAGCTGCCTTTGCTCCATTTCCGTTCCACTTGAGTCACCTTGTGCACATGTTCTAGTCTGGCTGTCATTCACGCCTGAACTCTTTGCTTCTACTCCCTGGACACTGTCACTGGCTGCTCCCCCATTTGGGAACAATAAGCCTGGCACTCTATACATGTGCAGCTTCTCATCTTCTCAACACGAAGACCTCAGAATTCATCCAGGCCACCAGCCAATACGAAGTGAACCCTTTCATCATAATTTATTTACAAAGTCCAGCTTGTTTCCAGATCCCACGACACTCCCTAAAATAACTTTATTTGCCCATATCTTTATCTGTTGTCATTGCTCATTTGCTTGCCTTTGGTCCACCTTCTCTGTCTATGCTGAGCTTTCGAGCCATAGCTGGACTGCAGGTCTGTAAACATCTTCCTAACGAGTACATGAATGTGCAGACCTTATGGAGTGAGCCTGTATTTCAGGGACTGCGGGAAAAGCTGAAGAGGCAACGGGGAGGGGGCAACCTGGCCTTTCATTGCATCTCTACAGCCACATCACTGCTGCAGTGCCTCTTTAACAACGCTTGAACCTTGTTCCGTTTCTTGATTTATTGTTAAGCCACCAGCCTCAGCTCAACTCCGGAGCCGCCTCACTCCTCCCAGAACAAGGTTCTACTGTGCCACCTTGTGTCCTGACTTCCCATGACAACCACAAGCTTGCTTCTCAGAGCTCAACCCCAGGCAGTGCTCGCTTTCTCAAGGACTGTTTCCCATCTGAGACAAGAGCTTGCTTAAGGAACAAACTTTCATTCCGACAGGAGCTGTAAGGCTCCAGACGGCTCCCTTTCACCCTCACACAGTGCTAACTGAAGACAGGCAGCTGCTTGCTGCAGGCAAAGCCATGCATCTCTTGAGCAGTCCTCACAGCCTGATGAGGGTTGCGATTCCTCTTTCGTCACAATGGTTTTGTTTTAGTTTCCAATTTTATAGGAAGGCAAATTTCTACTGTCTTCTATAAGGATGTGGCAATTTCATTTTACTTTATTACAAGACTGCTTAACTGCAACTAAGGACCCCCTCTCCCCCTCAAAGCCAACTTTAAGAAGTCTCACATACTTCAGACAGCACAGGTTGTGGTTAATAACAGCAAGACGGTCCCCAACTGGAGTCTGTGGCACTGTATTATTCAAAGAGTCTGTGGATCGGGCCAAAGAAGCCACTTATGCAGGGGTCATGCTTTCCAGAGAGCAAAGGACATATCATGTGAGGGCCCATTTGTGTCCCGTGGAGATATTAAATGTCTTCAAATCCTCTTGATGAAACAGTGTCTGAAGTGGTGGTCTAAGTGACTGTGGGAACTACTCAGGGGGGAAAGGAGGGATTTCCTTGGTCCTGTCAATTTCTAATGACTAGAAACCAATCACTGTAGCTTCAGGAGAGGGGCTCATGCTTAGTTCAGATTTCAAACAGTCGAGTCTCATTATAGGAGTCAGTATCACACACACACACACACACACACACACACACACACACACACACACAGAGAGAGAGAGAGAGAGAGAGACAGACAGACAGACACACACACGGTCCCATGCCAGGTAAGCCTCATTACAAATAACTTTTATAGGCCAAGTGTATTTAAGATGCAGGAAAGATCCAAGAACTTAGATGCCACTGCACAGAATATTTTAGCTAGGCACAAGATAGAGAATGGAGCACCATGTTTATGGCAAGGAAAGTACAATGGAAATGAAACCTGTGCTGACCCCATAAACATTCAAATCACAACTCACTGTGGAGGGCAAAAACCAAGGGCCCCCTTGCTTCTCCTGTATGAAGTTAGCTGCTTCCTATTATTTCTCTTGGCAAATCAGGCTAAAAGTTAATGTGGATGGGAGATCTTAACGCCAGCAAACACTCAGAAAGGATCTGTAAAGGCTGCTATAAAATTCCTGAGATTGCTTTTTTTCTTTTAAAACATAAAACAAAGACAAAAACAAAACACCAGCGATGGGTATTTTGGAAATGCTCAAGTACACTGAACGTGCCCAGCTCATTCCATTTCTACCTCTTGCTTTTGGATTTGACAGTCTTTGGGTTACCCTATAACTTTAAGAGGGCAGAATACACGAAAGGGTTTTATCAATAAATGTCATAGTAAGAAAGGGAGATACACAAAAGAGTAACAAATGTAACTATGGCCCGGGGCTCTGCCTCTCCTTAAATTCAGAGCCCCTGGAAGCAGTGGTCAGAGGAGGAAGAGTTCCCTGGACATCCCCACATGCTCTCCTGCCCCGTCTTCATCTTCTTGGGGGCCTCTTTCCTACAGCAGCGCTCTTTGGGTTGCAGATTTCACAAACCAGCACATTTTTGTAAACTGGAGTTGAGCAACTGCACACAAGCTGCCAATTCCTTACTCTGCAAACTAGAACATTCTCAGAACGATTTAAAAAGGAGGCCAAAGGCACTCGACTATCTCACTGGAGACTTCACTGGGAAAGCTTCCCCACTCTGATCATTTTTCTCTCTTAGGCAGCAGAAAGAGCATACCAGTCACCTCGTCCCTCTTCCGGAAAGAACAAAGTGGCAGCACATGTCCGTGTGTCTTTCTTCCTCTCCCCCAGGCACCATCCACCCAGACAATGCGAGGGCTGTAAAAGTAATAACCCTCCACTCCACTGGTGTGTGGAGAGGGTGACAAGCCCATGTCAGCCCATCTTTGTTAGCACACAGGAGGGTGCCCTTCTACCCATATTTCAAAAAACTACCAGGAAGTTCAAAAACAGGCTGAGCCTCAACTAAAGACAGCAGTTACAAGGGGTTGTCACAACTGGCCAAGGCATGACTTCCACTACTGAGGGGGTACAGGATAAAAATAAGAAATGAGAAACTGAGAAATGAAGGATCTTCTGCCCAAGTTCAACAACAACAAAAGAGAAATCGACGTCATTTGCACTTTAAAGAGCAGAGCCCAGAAACTGCAGTAAGCAAACACAAATGGGCATCAAAGGGATTTTCAACCTGGTTCTCAGGATTTGACTCTGTCTGCGAGGAGACAGGCAGCCTGCCCATCTTCACACACTGATTATTACAGCTGGGGGATGGGAGCTGTGATTGGCAGCAAGGCTTCACCTGAAAACCAACCTTTCCCTCCTTCAGCTTGTCAAGGCAGTAAGGAAAAGTTGCTTTACCAAAGCAGACTAATTCCACAAACACAGAAGTCTATTAATTCATGGGCAGTGTTGCTATTTTAATGCAATCATCTGTTACTTTGGTAGGTGGTATCTACTGCAAAAGTCACAGAGAACATAATCCAGTTTTAAATTTAGAAACCAAAACAGCAAAAATGTTTAAAAGAGGACAGACAATGCTAATGATCTCCGAATGATTTTTATAAACTGATTGGTGTTGATGTCAACTAAAGGAAAGTCATTTTTTAATATAGTTTTTATAGGGTTAATTGTGCCAGATCAATGACCATAACAACTGACAAAGTAGAAGCCTAATTAAAAACCCAGGGCGCTGAATGAGGTCATCAGGTTACTGACACAAGGACATGAAGGAATTTCCTCCTACTATAGGGCCTACAGGGTTTTGTTTTGTTTTGTTTTTTGTTTTTTTGAGACAGGGTTTCTCTGTAGCTTTGGAGCCTGACCTGGAACTTGCTCGGTAGACCAGGGTGGCCTCAAACTCCCAGAGAGCCACCTGTCTCTGCCTCCCAAGTGCTGTGTGCCACCACCATTGTAGGGGCTTTTTACTGTTCTCTAATGCAACTTCCTAATGGCTGCTAAGCTGTGGCTGTGAAAAATGATCCTCTGAACAATCTTTCTTCAAAAAGGCAGCTCAGGAAACAGTGCAGCAGAACTGTTGCTGGCTACGGGAATGGAACAGTGGGAGTTCTCAGTGCAGCAGGCAGGCGCCAGTAGGGAAGCCCCGAGCAAGCATGCTAGACTGCACGTTTACTTTCATGTCATCATCCACGAGAGGGTGGCGCCATGCTGAAGTTTGCTGGTTGAATTAGAGTAGCATTTATTATGTATGACAAGAAAAAAATAAGAAAATTTAAAACAAACAAAAATATGACAATAAGGAATCAAAGAAAAACCCAGGCAACAACTTGGCAACAAAAAGGAACATTTGATGTTGCCAGGAGGAAGCTGACACTTGTAAGAAGCCAATGCTATTTTTGAAGACATTAAGATTCTACTAATAAGAAATCTAAAGACTTATGTTCACAGATAAGGGCTGTGATTAATATATGAGCAGGATTATAAACAAATACAGAGCAACACACAAGTTGGAGACCATGGTTACATCTGTCAGTGACAATGGGAAGACTCAGGAAGCATCCAGGAATTTCTTTTTTTCCTTTATCACCTCTGTTTTTTTTTCACCTTTTATTGAAAGTAGATTTTTTCCCCTATAATCTATCCTGACTATGGTTTCCCCTCCCTCTATTCCTCTTACCTCCTCTCCTCCCCTCTGGATGCACCCCTTTCTGTCTCTCATTAGAAAAAAGAAACAGGCTTCTAAGGGATAATAAAATAAAACTTTAAAACAAAAAACAACACATCAAAACTGGACAAAACAAACAGAAGGAAAAGAGCCCAAAAGAAGGCAGGAGAAACAGAGACCTACTTGTTCACACACTCAGGAATCCCATAAAACATTTCCATTAAACTGGAAGCCATAATATATACACAGAGGACTTGGTGAGGACCCATGCAGGCCCTCATTCCAGCAAATTCTTTTTCTTTTTAATTGATTTTATTGAGCTATACATTTTTCTGTTTACCTTCCTTCCTCTCCACTCCCCTTGAACCCTCTCCAATGGTCCCCATGCTCCCAATTACTCAAGAGATCTTGTCTTTTTCTTCTTCCTATGTAGATTAGATCCATGCATGTCTTAGGGTCCTCATTGTTGTCTAGGTTCTCTGGGATTGTGAATTGTAGGCTGGTTTTCTTTGCTTTATGCTTAAAAGCCACTTATGAGTGAGTACAATATTTGTCTTTCTGGGTCTGGGTTACCTCACTCAATGTGATGTTTTCAAGATCCATTCATTTGTCTGTAAATTTCAAGATGTCATTATTTTTTCTACTGTGTAGTACTCCATTGTGTAAATGTACCACATTTTCCTTATACATTCTTTGATCGAGGGGCATTTAGGTTGTTTCCAGGTTCTGGCTATGACAAACAATGCTGCTATGAACATAGCTGAGCACATGTCCTTGTGGTACGATTGAGCATTCTTTGGGTATATAACCAAAAGTGGTATTGCTGGGTCTTGAGGAAGGTTGTTTCCTAATTTCTGAGAAATCACTATACTGATATCCAAAGGGGCTGTACCAGTTTGCACTCCCACCAGCAAAGGAGGAGTGTTCCATTTACCTCTCCAGCATAAGTTGTCATTAGTGGTTTTGATCTTGGCCATTCTTACAGGTATAAGATGGAATCTCAGAGCTGTTTTGATTTGTATTTCTCTGCTGGCTAAGAATGTTGAGCATTTCCTTAAATGTTCTTCAGCCATTTTAGATTCCTCTGTTGAGAGTTCTCTGTTTAGGTCTGTACTCCATTTTTTTTTATTGGATTATTTGTTCTTTTGATGACCAATTTCTTGAATTCGTTGTAAATTTTGGAGATTAGACCTCTGTCTGATGTGGGGTGGTGAAGATCTTTTCCCATTCTGTAGGCTGTCATTTTGACTTGTTGACCGTGTCCTTTGCTTTACAGAAGCTTTTCAGTTTTAGGAGGTCCCATTTATTAATTGTTTCTCTCAGTGTCTGTGCTACTGGGGTTATAATTTAGGAAGTGGTCTCCAGTGCTAATGCATTCAAGTGTACTTCCCACTTTCTCTTCTATGAGGTTTAGTATGGCTGGCTTTATGTTGAGGTCTTTGATCCATCCGGACTTGAGTTTTGTGCATGGTGATAGATATGGATCTATTTTCATTCTTCTACATGTTGATATCCAGTTAAGCCAGCACCATTTGTTAAATATGCTTTCTTTTTTCCATTTGATATTTTTTGCTTCTTTGTCAAAAATCAGGTGTTCATAGGTGTGTGGATTAATAACGGGGCCTTTGATTCAGTTCCATTGGTCCTCCTGTCTTTTTTTTTTTTTTCCAATATTAGACTGTTTTCAGTACTGTAGTTTTGTAGTAGAGTTTGAAGTCAGGAATTGTGATGCTTCCAAAAGTTCCTTTATTGTACAGGATTGTTTTAACTATCCTGGGTGTTTTGCTTTTCCATATGAAGTTGAGTACTGTTCTTTCGAGGTCTATGAAGAATTTTGCTGGGATTTTGATGGGTGTTGCATTGAATATGTAGATTGCTTTTGGTAAGATTGCCATTTTTACTATGTTAATTCTACCTAGCCAAGAGCATGGGAGATCTTTCCATTTTTCTGGTGTCTTCTTCAATTTCTTTCTTCATAGATTTAAAGTTCTTGTCATACAGGCCTTTCACTTATTTGGTTAGAGTTACCCCAAGATATTTTATGCTATCTGTGCCCATTGTGAAGGGCAATGTTTCTCTGATTTCTTTCTCATCCCGTTTAACATCAGTGTAAAGGAGGATTCTGCCCACTTCTCTTTCAGTATCCAAATCCAGGCAAGCATTAGACTCAGAGGGGAAATTCAGGGATCATTTTCGGCTGCTTCTCTTCTCTTCTCCTTTCCTCTCCCCTCCTCTCCCTCTGAGACAGTGTTTCTCTGTATAGCTATAGCTGTCCTGGAACTCACTCTGTAAACCAGGCTGGTCTCAAACTCAGAGAGAGCTGCCTGCCTCTGACACTCAAAGGCTGGGATTATAGGGGTGCACCACCATCACTATTTTTTCCTCTTTTAACTGTAATCAATGAAATTGGTGCCTGTAAGTATTCTAGTCAGATTTGACTGTCAACTTGTGAGAGCCTGAAGTCACTCAAGAGGGGAGTCTCAATGGAGGGATCATTCAGATCAGACTGACTTATGGATATACCTATGGTCACTGTCTTGTGTTGGTAACGGATGTAGGAAGGCCCAGAGAACTGTTGGCAGCACCATTCCTGAGTCAGGCAGCCCCAGGCTATGTAGGAAGCTAGCTAAACCTGGGTTTTCCAGCGAGCAGCATCCTTTCATGATTTCTGCAGGACTTCCTTGCTTGCAAATAAGTTCTGTGGTTGAGTGGTATATATGTGGAATACTAAGCAGGCCTGCCTTCAAGTTCCCATTTGAGTTCCTGCTCTGGCTTCCTTCAATGATAGGACTGTTATGTGGAAGTGTAAGTGGAAAAGAATCCTTTTCTCCCCTAAGTTGCTTTTGGTCATGGAATTTGTCGCAAAAGATTGAATCTAGAACAGTAAGGCACATGATATGTTGTTAGAACATACACACACAATCCATGCATTTGCAGTCTACGTGGTACAGAGCAGATGAGAGGTAAATACAGAGAAATCATAAGGCCCATAAGGCCTAAGATAGTTACCATCTTGCTTTTTGCCAACCCCTCCCTACAGCTCACCCAGTGCATTGTGCCACTCTCCCTAACAGCCCAAGACACATTGCCCTTGATCTTAAGTGTTGCCACTCTGAGGTACCAACTCTTGCTCAACCTCAGCAACAGCTCCAGTCGATCTGCCCCGTTCACTCCTACTCCTCTAATGCATTCTTTCACACATGCCAGAGCGATGATCTGCCAACGTCAGTGAAAGCTTTTCCTTCCACTGGGTGAAACTGGATGTTACTGTGAGCACGACATTCTAACTGGTCCCCAGTTCCTGTCCTGGGTTAGGACTCTTATTGTTCGTAGCTAGGCATACCGACCTCCTCTCTGTTTCTTTCCTCCTTCCCTGCAGTTGCTTCTTGTGTTTTGCCAGCTAATGAAGAGAAGTCATCCTTCCAAACTCCCTACACACTGCCCACTCCATGCTTTGACCTCGTCTTGGCACCCTGGTCTGCCTGACACCTTCCTGTTCACCTGTGGACTTTTGCCTCTTTTTGCCTCTCCCAGAACAAAAAGTTTATGAAATCAGGTCTTTTCCGGTTGTCCTGGCAGATGATCCTGTTCTGCTCCCAGGGTCTAGGTAATGCCAGGCACATAATGTGAATAAATTTGTCCCCTCCCCAAAGAGACAACAAATCACTGTCTTTAACATGCAGAGGCAGCTCCGTAGGAAGCAGCACAGAATAGCAATTTGATTGCTGTCAGCGCAGCCAATAAAATGCTACCAGTCTTCCAGAAGAGCAGGCAGATGCCACTACTTTTTAATGAGAATGATAAATCTCATACCCATTTATGATAAATAATGTGAATACGTTTGGGATACTATATTTACCTTCAAGGGGGATGAGACCCTTGCTTAGAGAAAAAAATGACTTGTTCGAGGTGTGTCAAGTACTCAGCATTATGAATATAAAGGACCAGGACTGAGGAGACAGCTCAGTTGGAAAGGCCAAGCATGAGACCTGAGTTCAATTCCCAGAACTCATGTGAAGGAGCCAGCAGCTTAACACATGCTTATAATCCCAGTTCTGGGTAGGCGAAGACAGAACATTCCCCAAGGCTCAATAGCCACCTAGCCAAACCTACTCAGGTGAACTCTAGGCCCATGAGAGAACAAGAAACAAGTTGAAGAGCTCGTGAGGAATAACACCCAAGGTTGACATCGGGCCTGCACATGGACACATATTTACACACACATAGCCAGACATATCATTCAAAATAGTAAAGAGTAAAAAAAAAGAATATAAAGAAATAAATTCTAATTTTCCAATTACATCTGATACTGCCTATAAATGAACAAATAAGCAATATGCTTAGATTTAAAGATTAAGACAAAATATAATTAAACCAGAATTCCTCAAGACATGAAATGAAGAGTAATTCTTATGCATTATATAATGAAACACAACCAAAATAGAAACATTTTTATATTTATCTCCTATCTTGGTGTAAGTCATCTCAAATGCAAATGTGACCTAACATTTTATGAAGAATTCCAAAATAAAATCCTTGATGACTTTAAGCCATGGCAATAAACCAAAATAACAACTTCAAACTGCATTACTAATAAAGGCCAGGAGGCTCCTTAATAGCAAACGTGAAAGCCATGCTGCTTAGCACCATGGAAGCGCAAGGAGATTGCTAATTTTAACATGAACAACTTCTAGCTGCCTTGAAGGGATCAGGCTTCACACTTCACCAAAGCCTCGACTTTCCAATAAGTGCTGCAAAACCCAAACACCCTAAGTAAGCTGTGATGTCAGTCGGATACCATGCCCATCAACATGAGGTGTCTTTCAATAGAGTTCTGACAGTCAGTCAGTCATTGCAGGAAGTGTTACTGTGGTATAGAGTTTTGTTTTACCAGAAGTGACTGAATACCCCTATTTACCATTTCTCTTAACGGTACGCCTTGGAACAGAAGAAAAATTGACAGTGAAGATGACTTCATAGCTAGTGGAGTTCTTTTTTAATGCAAAGTAGTAATACCAAACAGATCGAACTAATTCTTTGGCATCTTGGCTGGATTTGGTCCGATCTTAGTACTCAATACTCAGTACTCAGATCCGGGTGATGCAGCATGATGTTGGTCCTTTCCTTCAACAATTCATCCAGTAATCACATCCCAGGAAGCACAGCTGAGGAGCGTGTTCAGGAAACACAGCCTGGTATAGCTCATGTGTTCATTTGATACATGTGATTTTTGTGGTTATTTTTCCTCCTTGATGAACCAGAGTTGGGATTTAATAAAGATAGCTGTGTATAGGTTTAAGCATGAAAATTGAGAGGAAGAGATGCTCAGAAGATAGGAAGCCACATCCGTGAGTGTGGGTGTAGGGTTCTCAAGGAAAAGCTATAGAAACTAGGACAGACCCAAGCAGAAGTACAGGTTCCTTAAGGAAGAGTCATTAATCCATGCGATTTTCTGAATAACTCTCACGTGCTGGGCTCTATTTCAGGTAACAGGATAAAGTACTGACTGAGTTCCAGCTCTCATGGACCCCAAGTCAGTACAAGGAACCTGTCCCTTTCTGAGGGTTAATCATTCAAAGTCTGAAAACACTCACTTGAAATTTCCAGAAATCAACAAGTCATAGGTATTGAATTGTATGCTACTGAGAATAGCATGCATATTGTTCTGATTATTCATTATTATTGGCTATTATTGGTCTCTTTTGTGCTTAAGAAAGTCATCTTTACTAAAGTATGTGTATATACATGGGGGTACTACCTGTGGTTTAAGGAATCCACTGAAGGTCCTGGGGTATACACCCTAAGGATAAAGGAGGAAACACTGTCTAAACACTATGAGTTTCAAACAGCGAACAGGCAGGGGTGGTGACTGATGCCATCTCACTGTATGGGAAGGGTCAGAGTCAGAGTCAGCTTCTGAGATGAAAGGAGCTCAGAGCAGAGGCCAGAACATGTGAGGAATGAAGTCCTGAGATTCTCTGGGAGAAGAAAGAGTAGAGGGGACATCACATGGCAGGGCTTGACAGAGGACTGTGGAGTTTCTACTGAATGATGGGAAGCCATTCAGATGTGACTTGACTTCCATCACTCTAGACAGAGTATGGAGAGAAGCACCGAGTCCTCTTCCGAGACCAGTACAAAGTCAAGTGTCATAAGGAAGCCTGGCAGAGGTCAGGGAGGGTGAGATGTTCTCTGAGTCTGGAGATCTAAGACGGGAGAGGGGGGCAGCACTGGAGAGAAGAACACATAGTACTCAACTCTATCAGGATATCTCTCTGTGAGCAACCTCAATTTCCCTTCCCGGTGCCTTGCAGCTCAGTGTGAGACATTCTGGCAGTCAAACACTTAAGTGGTACAATTTGCAACTCATTCTCCAGTCCAAGACCAGAGGGCAAGAGAGGCGCCTGATCACCCAGTTTAACTCTCAGGCAGACAGCTCACTGTGGGCCTAATTATGATGGTTCTGCATCATTTCAGAAGAAACACACACAGAGAGACACATATATACTCACAGACACACATACCCAGATGGACAAACACACCACACACACACACACACACACACACACAAGCACGCACTCACGCATGCACGTACATACACTCACACTTTCTCATACACACACAGAGATGGATAGATAGGAGCACATACACAGAAGTACACACTCACACTCACAGGCACATTGACACACACACAGACACACACAGATGAGCATACTTACACACACACGCATACACATAAAGGCACATACTTATACTCACACACAGAGGCACACAACACAGAGACACTGACGCTAATGCTATGCTTAGATGATTGAACTTAGATTACCACTTTGGCTGTTTGGATCAATGATTTAATTAAATAAATACCATTAGGATTATGTTGGTATCAATTTGCTTTTCAACTTCAGGCTTATTCATCTCTCTATGCATAAAATAATTTCCCAACAACTATGCTAGTGGGATAGTTTCTATACATAAAATACACCAGACAGTTCTGCTACCAGGGTAGCTCTTCTTCCACTTCTTCCACTTCTTTTTCTTTCTCTTCATCCTTTTTCTTCTCTTCCTTCCTTCTTTCCTCCCTCCCTCCCTCCTTCCCTCCCTCCCTCCCTCCCTCTATGCCAGAAGACTTTTTATTTTAAAGTGTTTAGGCCCAATCTTTGGAGTCCAGATTCCTGGTTCAAATCCTAGCCAGGTACACAATTTGGGGGGAAATCTGACACTCTTGAGATCTTAACTTCTCCTAAAACGTGAAACTAATATTGCACCATTCCCAGAAGGTTCCTGGACTTCTATGTCAAGGGTATGCAAAATGTTAAGGACAGTGTGATGTGGGATTCCTCTCTGTATGCTGTGAATACCATTGGTTAATAAAGAAACTGTCTTAGGCCTGCACAGGGCAGAATATAGGGCAGGCGGGGGAGAGGGGGAACTAAACTGAATGCTGGGAGAAACAAGGCAGAATTTAGAGATGCCATGTAGCCCTGCCAGAGACAGGCATCTGACAGAACTTTATCCGGTAAGCCACAGCCATGTGGCAATACACAGATTAATAAAAATGGATTAAATTAAGATGTAAGAGTTAGCCAATAAGTAGCTAGAGCTAATGGGCCAAGCAGTTATTTAATTAATACAGTTTCTGTGTGGTTATTTCAGGGCTGAGCAGCCGGGAACAAACAAACAGTCTCCTACAACAACAGTGCCTGGCTCAATGCAATTTATTGTCTGAGTTAACGTCTTGTGCATGCTTTCCCAACAGAACTAGGAGTCCTAGCTTTGCTCTATACTACTCGAATTTAGCTCAAGTTTCCTTCTACCTCCCACCCCAGTCCTCCATGTTTCCTTTCCTATTGTAAAAGACAGTAAATAAATACCTTTGTTTTATAGAGGATCCCACTTAGAGTAACTATGCACATGGCAGTACTTCCAGTTTTGCTGCAAAAATGGGGTGTCACTCGGTTTACTGTATGTCTGTGCTTGAGTGTGTATGGCTGTACCAGGGTAACATGTCTGACCCATTGTAAGGATGCAGCTACTATTTTCATATCTAATTTTTTGCCAAAACATGCACTATTGCTCTTATACGGTGAGTTAATGAGACTATAAAGCTATATGATCATATTTTTCTGTGACTTATAGATGAGGCAGTCTACCATAAGGCAGCTGTGGTAAAGACACAGATCCCACCTTATGGGAATCCTAAAATCTCATCACCTAAGAATCAGATCCTGCTGGGCGGAGGTGGTGCACACTTAATCCCAGCACCTGGGAGACAGAGGCAGCTGGATCTCTGTGAGTTCAAGATCAGCCTGGTCTACAGAGTGAGTTCTAGGACAGGACCCAAAGCTACACAGAGAAACCCTGTCTCGAAAAACCAGAAAAAAAAATCAGATCCTAAAAATACCTTAGTGGCTTGACAAAAGAACTCTGTGTGTGATGTGATTTGTGTATACCATCGAAAAGACATCGCTTCCGTTACTGTCGTCATCACCAGAAGTCAGTGATGACTTCCACCAAAGACAAGGACTTCAGAATCAATTCAGTCCTTCTATTTTCCGAAGCAGGAGAGTGCAGAAGGTGGGAGTTGAAATGGTTCTTAGCAAAGACAGAGACATCTGCTGCTTGTAGAAGCTTAAGTGGGAAAGATTTGGCTTAAAAGGAGAGAACACACCCAGCTAAGAAAGAGGCCTCGGCTTGATTCTCAACACCAACAAACCCAGAGATATCTTTTAGAAAATTATTCAAAAATGAAAACAATTTTAGCTTTATGAACTAAACCCACCCACATACACACACATGCAAAGTATATGAGAAGGAGTTAAAGCTAGAAGGGGTCATGGGGTAGGAGCCTGGTTTCATTCACAACACTGGTTACTTACCTAAAAACCAACAATGGAGTTTTTTTAAAAATATATATATATTTATTTATTATGTATACAATATTCTGTCTGTGTGTATATCTGCAGGCCAGAAGAGGGCACCAGACCCCATTACAGATGGTTGTGAGCCACCATGTGGTTGCCGGGAATTGAACTCAGGACCTCTGGAAG
This sequence comes from Dicrostonyx torquatus, assembly GCA_028555095.1. NCBI lineage: Eukaryota > Metazoa > Chordata > Mammalia > Rodentia > Cricetidae > Dicrostonyx > Dicrostonyx torquatus. The sequence continues at coordinate 9,444,009 of JAQHUG010000047.1, forward strand.
AGCAGGCAATGCTCTTAACCACTGAGCCATCTCTCCAGCCCCAACAATGGAGTTTTTAAAACAAAATGCAGATGTTAAAAGATACTAAAACTAGGAGTTGTGGCTAAATATCATCTTCACTTGCTTTTTCTTTTTTCCTTTTGTGGTTGTTGTTAATAGAAAGCTAACTTAAGCAGTTATTTCTGCTAGCTGACAATATTAGCAAAACACCATGCATGGGCCACCAGCAGTTACTTCTTATTTATCTACATCATGCACGCAGGCAAGAATCATTCTCTTTGGTTACATTCTGAACAAAGCGAAGGAAAGATGAGAGACCTGCCTAAAAGCACACAGTGAAGGTGGGAGCCAGGTTCAGTTCAAATGTTCTTTCTCTGGCTTCAACTCTACTGTCTTTTCTCCATAACAGCAGAATCATTCCTTCCATGAAATGGGAGCCCAAAAGATCCTCTAGTTCAAAACGCTCTTTTTCTTTTCTTCTTCTTCTTCTTCTTCTTCTTCTTCTTCTTCTTCTTCTTCTTCTTCTTCTTCTTCTTCTTCTTCTTCTTTTTTTTTTTTTGGATGAAGAAAAGAATGCTGGGGCAAGAGTAGCATCGTGAGGACATAGTTCAACCCAGAGGCCTGCTCACTCCTGACAGACCCAGTTTAGTTCTCTTTCCGAAAGATGCTTTCTCTCCAAAACACAGCCTATATTCTCCACATTCACAAAACACTGCCACAAAACAAAACACTGTCAAACTTCTTCAAGTCAACACAAAATTATTTCTGAAAGAGAAGCACAGAGGTGTGCGTTAGCTGAGCAAGCAAGGCTTTGTCCACTGTGGGACAGAGGAGCTGTGCTGACAACACAGGAAGTGCTCCCATTCAACACGAAAAAACCTGTACAGGGCAAGTTCTTTAGTGCACTAAGAAACGATTAATTCACCACTGACTAGCATGATTTGCCAATCTCAAGAAAGTGTATAGACTCATGCCGGCACTGGGCGGCAGCCTGCTGACTACAAACGCTGATGCAATTTTAAGTTATACCAGAAAGAAAGCACTCTCTTGTCTGGACAGTAGAGGGAGAAGGAGAGAAGGGCAGGCTGGAGAAGACAGCACAAGAAGGTGGACTGTGCTGAACAGACACCCGGAGCAACAGCAGGAAGGAGGTGTAGTTGAGATGCTAGGGACAACTTGTGACAGTCCCAGCTAGCCAGCCTGTGGGAGAACAACCCTGGGAAATCCAAGTCAGAACCCACAAACTACTTCCAGAAATTAACAAAAGCTATTTCATCCTTTGCCTTGTAACTGACATAAAAATATTAAAAATAAAACATCAATTTAACCAAACCTTGACAAGGACAACCATCAAAAATGAACATGGGACTTAGGAACTAAAACAGATGCTGCCAACATCCAAACCTATTTTATTAGGCATATGAAACCCCATCCTCCCAACATGGATGCCTGAGCATCATGGATGATGTGGATTTAATGAGCGAATCAATCTGCTTACCAGAAACTATGACAGAAATGAGATTTATGAGCAGCCAGTGAACTGACCACTCACTTCCTCATCTCAGCCAACTGTTGTCCTGTTTCTTCATCAAACATTCTCCTTCCACCTCCACCACAGGGAGGGATGATTAAATGTCAGCCCCAACGCAAACAACTAATGCATGGCACAACCAAATATATTTTTAAGCTTTTGAGAAAGATTAATAGTAGCTGGCGATGGCCTGCCAACTGCAGATGTACAAACTTCTCATCGTACACATAAATCAAGCACAGGGTGTATGACATACTTTACAGACTGTCGCTGTTACAGTGATTTTAAATTGCTCAGGTTGTAGAGTAAACCATGTAGATGTTGACTAATGAGGCAATATATTCTGGATCTTTCCATATGAATGCTATAAAATGTAATAGCATCAATGGAAAGACAGTCTCAGGAATTAAGTTAACATGAGGCCTATATATATTTCTATAATCAACTCCTTGCAATTTTAGGCAAGTGCATTATGAGTTGCGTTAATAGATTATCACAAAGCTATTTTTTGGTACCCTTACAAGTGAATCTAATGATGGAAAAGGCCAATGTACAATACACTCAATAGAAAAGAAGGATTAAAATAGCTCAGAGGGTAGAATGTCTGAAAAACTGCACAGGAGTTGGATCAAAGAGATGCCTGCTGGACCAGACAAACAAATGTACAAGTATGCAAAGTCAACATTGGTCATAGTTAAGTTAGCAGAGCACTGGACTAGGGACAGTAGAACCAGAGGTGGGGTGAACAGTTCGGTTCTATTAGTTGATGCCACTTTCCTACATCCCATGGGAATGGTAAAGATCAGATGAGAGATGCACACATGTATGAGAGCACACTCACCAGTCTGTCTACATGAACCAAGGTCACTTTTAGGGATCAGCCGTCTGGGTATCAAGTGGTCTCAGAAGAGACCTCAAAATTTACTGGAGTGTTGAGCCAAGTCAGTCTGCACGATGGTTTTAAATTTTAGACAGGGACTTACTATGTATTTCTGGCTGTCCTAGAACTCACAGAGATCCACCTGCCTCTGCTTACCAAGTGATGTGGTCAAAGGTGTGTGCCACCACACCAAGCTTGCAAAATGGTTTTGATGAAGCTAGAAGAACACTTTAACCAACTCAACAGTTGTGCTGTGTTCTGGATTTCCTCTGATGACCCTAATTACTTTGATCACACAATACACAGTTTCAAGTGAGCACCCGTGTTATAAGAAAACCACATTTGGTAACTTATTCTTTCCAAGGCCTCAACTATAATAAGTATGAAATGTTGTTCTGGGGAGGGCCGGGGTGGGGGGAATGGGGGACGGACCATCAATGAGCTACAACTAGTTACAAGTTCTCAGTCCAGGAGTGAGACATTTCAATACTGAGCATTTCTTAATTTGAAATTAATGGATACAGGGAGTGCTAATGAGGAAGAAAATGGGAGGCTTAGGTAAGGAGAAAGAAAGAAGGAAGCTTAATGCCGAGACGCAGATGATGTGAGTTCTACAGCATCACTCGGAAAGGAGTCAGGTGTGCTAAATGCTAGGGCTAACGAACAATAATGCGCAGATGTGTGTGTTGGCTTATTATGTTCCCGGGAAGAGAAAGAAAGAAAATAAAAGTATAAAATAATGGCTCATGACAATAGTTAATAATACTGACTGTGAGAAATGCTACCCCAATCCCAGTCTATAGACAGGAGAAATGCTGTAGCTATGCCAGAGGTTAATTTAGACAGTGAGACAGTGGAGTAGGAGGGTTCATCTGTATTTCTGTGCTTTGATTGGCTAAATAAAGGCTCTGCCTGGCTTGTAAGATAGGTCAGCCCTTAGGTGGGCAGAGTAGACAGAATGGAAGTTCTGGGAAGAGAGAAGGAAGTGTGCCAGTCACCATGAGGCCCTCGCCACAGATGGACCTACCGTAGAACCGTCTGGTAAGTCACCCATCTCGTGGTGACATACAGACTTTTATAATGGGTTAGTTTAGATGTGAGAGCTAGCCAAGAAAAGGCTGGAGATAATGGGCCAGGCAGAGTTTAAATGAATATAATTGTCATGTGGTTATTTCAGGCATAAGCAAGCAACCAGCGGCTGAGTGGGCCGGGAGCCAGGCGCTGGGAACATAACCTACACCTCTCCCTTAATTACAACAAGACAGATAACTGCCTAGGGAGAAATCTGTGAGAAACTGAGCCAGGGAGCTAGAAAGGTCCTGAGGAAGGAAAGGACAAAGCCAGTGTGGCTATAATCCAGTAGAAGCAGCAGAACAGCACTAAGAACTGAGGCTGGGAGAAAGGCCTCAGGAGCACACGATTCAGCCTCTGCGACCAGGGCCAGGAGTCTAATGAGAGAGAGAAATCTTCCTTGCTTTTAAGAGAGACAAATCTTACTTATCTGTTTGACAGAATCACTCTAATTCTGTGTATGCAAAATAATATATAAACTTGATTGTGAAGAGTGTTCAAAGCAACCCAAAGATATTTGCTAAGTATTTTCAAGTAAGTAAGTGAAAGTGATCTAGGCCTGGGGGTGTGGCCTGCTCGCACACTGCTTGCCTAGCATGCTGAAGGCCAGGGATTCAACTTTCAGTGTCTCAAAAAGGAGAAAAACAATAGCAAATCTTTAAACGAAGAACGAAAACACCGCCGGGTAGTTGAAGACTAGTAAGCCAGCCGATGCACCTCAGATTCCAAAAAGCAAAGAACAAAAGCGACCTACTTACCTCCTCGCTGCACCAACAGTGTGACCTCACTTCCCTTCGGACACTCGATCAGCATGTCCACAACTTGGTTGTGCGTCAGGGCCTGCACGTTCTTCTTATTCACTTCCACAATAAGATCCCCTTCCTTGAGGCCTCTGCAGCGGGGACTGTCAACAATCTGTTTCACTCTTTGGCCGCCCCCACCGGGACTATCTGCAATGGTAAAGCCAAAGCCCATTGGCCCTTTGACTATGTGAACAGTTATCAGCTCCGGCTGCGTGGCTATGGAAGAAGCCAAAGAGACTGTGTCATTGGGATAACCATAAGAACTGTTCGAAGTCACATCAGCAGGGCTGCTTGGCCTGGCATCCTTCATGCTGCTGACTTTGCCTGTTTTACTACTGTGGCTTGCTGGTGAATCATAGGTCTCTTGTCCATTAACAATAATTGGTTCTTTGTCCAAAATGGCCACCGAGGTCACTAAACTTGTATTAGGGTCATCCGGGTCAAAAGGCAATGGATAACCTCTGCAGAGTTCAAGGTCCACACTGGCACCAATAGGAATGGACTGGAAGATTTTTACAACTTGAGCATGTGTGTGTCCCAAAACACAGGTGTCATTCACGCTGACAATCACATCCCCTGTAAGAGGCAAGAGTTTGGAGGTCAAATACCAACACCAAAAAATGTTGTGACGGTCACATTCTCCTAATGTTTAGAACCTACCACCTGAGATTCATTACTCAATACAGGCCTGTTTGGAGCCAAAGATGCTAGAGAGAGGAACTCTGTTTTATTTCTCCAGAGAACTCCACATAGATGATGTTCTTCCCACACAAGAAGTAGCATTCTTACTTTGGCATATCCTGGTTACTACGGATAAGAAACCAACCCCGGGAGAAGTCGATGCACACTGACCTTGTTAAGACCTATGTGACTTCCCAGTCACCTCTCCCCTCTTCTACTGACTTCGCTGCTCTAGCCCAAGCCCGTGTGCCCTTGTCACATTCTTATAACCTAGTCTGTTCACTGTGCCTAGTGCCAAACATCATCTTTTGGCTGCTGTTAACTTTTGAGAGCCCTGTGTCACATCTGACTCATTCTTTGTGTTTAGGGAGGCAGTTTCAGAGTCAAGGTCTCACTCTGCAGCTCCATAGCTATCTGAGTGCTGGCATTACAAACGAGTACCGTTAGACGTGGTTTTAAACTCATCTTACAGGAATGTGTGTGCTTTCCTCTTGTTGACCAATCTTTTGTAATTCTAAGGCTCACACAAAATCCTAATGAGGGTGGAAACAAAATTTTAGTTCTGTACCTTCAATATGAGTCTGAATGAAACAGTGACCACCTACCAAAACTAGATTGGCTATTTTAACTGATAAAGCTTTCTTTTAGCATCTAGTGTCTTCTGTGCTAAATGACAATGTAATAAACATTGAAAGAACACTGGAGTTCTAAGTTTAGAATTCATTTATTCAAATGGATCTACATTTTTAGTAAATTACTGCTTTACTATATGCAATAGCACTGTAACAGGTTTCTAAAGTCAAAGTACTTTCAAAGGTTTTCATCTGGCCTGGGGGTAGGAGGTGCTGTAAGAGAGGGATCTAGCTCATTGCAAGATATATAAAGGACACACATAAAGGAACCATGATGCTTGCCCTTGTTCAGATGTGGGCAGAGGCCTTACCACATGGAACATGCTATGGCCATGTGAACTCACCTGTCTCCATCTTGCCATCCAGGGCAGCAGGACCATCTAGGACGAGGCTCTTGATCTGCAGGAACTCATCAGGTTCATCCCCTCCAACCACTGTGAAGCCAAAGCCACGACTGCTTTTCCGTAGCTTCGTGTGAATGAACTTGCCTTTCAACTCAGAAGGATTTCTTGTAAAAAAAGGTTTGCCTGGTTTAGATTAGAAGGAGAGAAACACAAGGAAATTCACCGTGAGTATACCTGTGAATGAGCCGAGGATGCTATAAGACAATGCAGACAGCTGTTCAAGAGCATGGCTTGAGGCTATGGATACAGATAGGGCTTCTTTGGGATCAGAGATGACTAGTATCTTCCTGGGTACCCAAGTTTGTTTTTCAGCATCACATCAGGTAGTTCACAACCGCTGTAAGTCCAACTCTAGGGAAGCTGACAGCCTCTTCTGTTCCCTATGGGCATCTACACATACATGAAGTGTATATACACATGTACATAAATACATTTTAAAACTCTTTTCTTGATTGTAGGAATGAGGGTGCTCCTGTAAACTCTGCTTAGGAGGTGGATGTCATAGTCATATTGTCATACATAGAGAATATCTTTCTTTCAAGACAGGGTTTCATGTAACCCAAGCTGCCTCCAACCTCTTATACAGACACAGATGACTTTGAACTTCTGATCTTCCTGCCTCCATCTCCCAAGTGCTAGATTTGAGGTGTGCAGTACAACAATCCAAACTAGTGTGTGGGAAATACAGGGCATTCTCTCAGTTACAGCTCAATCTCAGGCATGTCATCTTCCAGGTCCAAAAGAAAAGGGAAGAAGACAAAACACCAGTCTCAGGATTCTGACATTCTCCTTGACTTTCAAGCAGCTGGTCTCTGCTTTGTACCATGGTTTTCTTTTCTATTTTGCAGTGTTTACTATAATGTGCTACCATGAATATGGCTTCTATGCATAGGACCAACTGAGCAGAAACTTAAAGGCTCCAAACAAAAATGCATGGATAATATCAGGTCACAAAGTATAAGCTGACATAAACGGTGCATCACTGTTTGAAAATTAGTCATTATTGCAAACGGAATTCCAAAGTCTATGGAGTTGTCTCATTTAACTGAAGCTTTTAACATATTGAGAAATAGCTAACATGTATTCATTGCTAAGGTTTATTGTTTTTAACAACAACTCTTAAGGCATTTGGATTAGAGTGTTAAAAAAGAAGAAGCCTAAACAGAAACCCAAAACTAAATTAGTTCCTGCAAGAGTCACACAAGTTCAAATTTAGCCATTTTCCTGGAATTGAATTAATTAGTAATTAGCTAAGCAATTCTCATTCATACTAAGGTTTTCCTGTTTTTAGGCATGTGTATATGTTTGTGTGCATGTCTGTATTATGTACAGGTGTATACATGCATGTGGAGGTCAGGTTTCATCCTCAGAAATATTGTCCAGGTCCTTTGAGACAGGGTCTCTCATTGGCTTGGAATTCAACAGTAAGATTAGGTTGGCTGGCCACAGAGCTTCTGGGATCTTCCTGTTTCTGCCTCCCCAGGGCTGCCATGAGACATGTGTATAACCACGTCTAACGTTTTCCTGTGGGCTCTGGGGACCAAACTCAAGGACACATACTCATGGGGCAGTACTTAGCTGTCTGAGCTATAGCACCACTCATGTTCTAAAGTTTACTTAAAAAATATATAAATGGGGGCTGGAGAGATGGCTCAGTGGTTAAGAACATTGCCTGCTCTTCCAAAGGTCCTGAGTTCAATTCCCGGAAACCACATGGTGGCTCACAACCATCTGTAATGAGGTCTGGTGCCCTCTTCTGGCCTGCAGACATACATGCAGACAGAATATTGTATACATAATAAATAAATAAATATTTAAAAAAGAAAAAATATATAAATGTATGTATATGAATATATATATACACACACATACACATAACACACACATATCACTTAAATGAAGTTATACCACATGGGGAGATAATGTTCCTCATAGGAGTCATAGAATAATAAAACCCCCAGTGGCAGGCACAGGGGATCTCTCTCTAAGCTGTTGGTCAGAAGATTACCAGAGATGCCCTTAAACCATATAGGTTATTGGCAGTGACCTTGGCTGACTCCCAGAAATTTAACGTAGGTCCCTACTGCTGAAGACAGCGAATGCTTTGGTCACAGGACTTCAAAGAATGGAGCTGGAAGTGACCTGGAAGGGCCCTCTCTGAGGACTGGCTTTCAAAGTATCTGAAGGTGCTATGCAAGCTGCCAATGGCGAAAAGTTGTCACTAACCCTGCTTAGCTGTAGAGTCTATGAGCCACAACAGTGACTAGCCCGGCAAGATATCCCCAAACATGTGATGGTGGCGCTTTTATCTTGTTTGTATTGAACAAACTATCTTTTTGGATTTAAGACACATTCAATAGGAGGAACCCATGCCTGCTACTATCATCTAGCCAACTTCCTAATGGCTGATTAAATCACAGACCCTGAAGGAGAACCCACCATTGTTAACTTCCTAAACCAATAATTTCTAACTATATTCTAAATACTTATCCTTATGTACAGAGAAAGTACTGTTCTTTCTGCTCACCAATTTTAGCCACAGATTGAGACTATTACAGAAATCAAATCCATAACTGGTCAAAATGCAGGGAATAAATGACCTTGGGATTCCTAGTACCAACAGTATATCTATAACACAACCTCTATACCCAAGGTTCAGTGACTATAAGGGAAGAGGAGCAGGGATGACCAAGACCCCTGATGCTGAAGAGTGCTTTCTGTTTATGGTAGAAAGTTACACTTGTGAAATCTCAACAATATGGCTGCCTAAACAAGATGGACACATTGACAACACCAGCTAACATGCAAATGTGATGCAGAAAATCCTGCAAGGTCTACTTCTAGGGCTACAGGCAATCAATGGTTGTAGAGAGAAGTGGTGGGGAGGGGGGAGAGGAAGGAGAAGGGGAAGGGAGAGAAAGGCTCAGTGTTCTTCAAGTATAAACTCCTGATAAGTTATCCAATCCCAAGTTGTCAGTCTTTTAAACAAGTGTACATATAAGTAACACTAAATGGACTCAATAGGTTGTAGCTATGTGTGTAATATAGATGTAATAATACTAACTAACACTAACAATAATAAATAATAAAAGAAGAAGAGGTCATGAATTTGAGAGGTAGTTGGGGACATGGGAGGGAACAGGGGGCAAGGAGGGTGGAATAGAAATGATTTAGATATAATACTCATGTATGACAATCTTAAAAAAACTAAACAAAAAGAGTAGCACTTCAGAAATAATTCACAAAGTTGTATTCAGGCTTCACTAAGTCTTTCTCTGCATCCAAGAAGCTCGTTGGAATTTCTTGCGTTATCCCAAGCTACAGTAGCCATTGCCTTGTTCCTAATTTCATTTGCTATATTCTGCCCTTGCTACAACCTCCTCATCTGCTCTATTTCTTTTCTATCAAAATATATACTCTTTTAAGAGGGAGAAAAAGAAGCTACCCCATGCCTCTGCACTTAGCAGCCTTGGCAGCCAATTAGAAAAGTTATTTTTGGTTAGCTATAACTAAAAGGCTTAAAAAGGTCTCTGGGCACACACACAAATTTTAATTGCATATTTTAAAAAGTCTCTGGCTCTTACAAAGAAGGCTCCTTCAAATTGGCTATAGTCAGAGGTTTGCTCACAAACCTCTCCAGTGCAGTCAGTCCAAGGCTTATTGGAAACTCAACAAATGGCAGCCCTGGAACTGTGGTTAAAGAGAGGCAAGATTTGGCAGGATTTGCCAGGCACGGTCATTTGCCAAGGTGTGGGGAGAAGGATGGCACCTCCAGCAAAGACTTCTGGAAGACAGCTCCCAGGCCAATTATTGGGTGAAAAGTCGAAGACAGGAAAAATAGGCTCTAAAATTCACTTTGGGTTATGGAAGTCAAATGGCCTAGGTCTTACAGAAGAGGCTGACAGGACTCTAGAGAGCTTGAGGGGTACACATTTTAGCTGTGCAGAGACCTCAACAGCTACTGACTTCTCAGTGAGACTTTCTTGGATGACATTGTTAAACGGTCCAATGTCTCTGCAATATTTCCAGGTCCCCTTTCCCGCTTTATTTTTGTCCTTAGAGTTGACTGCTCTAACACAGTACACATCTCACCGACTGGCTTGGTTTCCTGTGCCCATGCAGAAGAAGCACTAAGCATGCACTAAACTCAGTAGACTACAAGCTTCAGGGAGACTCACTTGCAGATTCGGGGCTTAGAATCTGAGTACTGTGATATGTAGGAGGTGCTCCAACAATTTCTGTTTAAGGACTGAATGACTAAAGAAGAACACAATGAACAGATTCAGCAAGATCCTGAGAATGCTGAAAAGAAGTGACCAGGTACTGGTACCTTTATTTTTTATTATGGACAAAGTTAGAAAATGGGAGGGTGGTGGGGTAGTGGGGGAGCGGGAGGGCCTGGGACACGGGGAGTAAATGTAAATTTTTCTTTTAACAATTAAAAAAAAAAAGAAAATGTGAAAATGCACCTCATAGCTTATCTGAATTTTAACTACAGAGACAACATCAGAATTTTGTATTAATGCACATTTTATTATGTTTTAGGTATGGGTGGTTCATGTGTTAGGAATTATTTTCTCTTATAAGAAGGGAGATTTGATACTCTTGGTTGCTGCTCTGTGGTCTATGCCTTCTGTTGAGACACTAACTTCTTGGTTGTGTATCTGCAAATTCATCTGAATGTCTATTAAAAACATACTCATACTAGTTCTTCCCCTATGAACACTGCATGAGGATCTTTTGGGTTGGATTGAGAACTTTGCCCTTGAACTACCCTGCCAGGTGAGAACTACTCTAGGCTCTGGTACTTGGATTCTCTACACTGGTAGCTTCTACCATCACTTAGTGCAGCAATGGGAATACTATGCATTTATACCGATCTATCTGGCAGCCACTACACCATGTAAGGAGATCTCAAGGCCTTGACATAAGGCTAATGGCCAAATATTTCAATTTTTATTTTTATTTCAGTTGCAGCTAATTTAAACCTAAATGATAATATGTAACCAGTGACACTGTACTAAATAATAGAGCTTAACTCAGGAAATAAAGTATCCCACAAAAGTAAAATGATAAAAAATTATGAGCCAAAAGTTCATCGATTCTTAATGACAATGGCATTTATATATATGTTCTACTACTTTGTGACAAGCCTCTCTTTCTATTTGAGTGTGGTACATCTAAAGAGAAACAGAGATGATACGAATTTCACGTAAGAGTTATTAAGAACAACCAAAATGAATCATGGCTATGAAGGGCTTAGAGGGGGAACCTGGTATGCAATATGGTTCAATAAATCAGTCATCATATAGCTGGAAGATGGGCTCAGCGGGGAGAAGAAGTTGCAGAAATCCCTCCCCGGACCCAATCTGGAAGCTGGAGGGTTTGTCCAAGAAGACATCTACAAAATGACCAGGTGCTGGGAAGTAAAGTCCGTCACGGGAGAATTTGATTTAAAAATTAACCACCAAGCCAAGTTGCAAGATGGCTTCTTGATCTACCATCACAACTAGATAATGTGCAGGCTGGTAACCTGGTCATAAACAGCGAGACTAAAGTCTAAACTACACTCCCAACTTAGAGAGAATGATACCGGGTGTCAATGTGTTTCTTTGGTGTTACTTATACTCCAAAGACTGTGTCTGCGGGATGAGGCTCAACAGGAAGACCTCACTGTAGGTTGGCTATGAGAATGGCTAAATCTGTGTAGAATTCAGTGGACCTGGACTGTCTCAGCCCACTGTCAGGTTCAACAGGACCAAAGAAGATAAAGAACCAAAAGTGTATGAGTATAGCTCAGTAGTCGAGCAACTGCCAGAGACACCATGGATCTGGGCATAATGGTTCTCACCTTTAATGCCAAGCACAGAGAAGGCAGACAGGAGGATCTCTGTGAGTTTGAGGCCAGCTAGTTCCAAGCCATCGAGAGCTATATAGTAAGAACATGCCTCAAACAAACAAAACCAAAAATAGCAGGGAGACTCTGAGATCAAACACATGGACAATGCCATGTGTAGTCTTAGTTGTGCTTTAAGCACATGGTAATCCATGTCCTGTACCTTTCAATCCTTAGTGTATTTCATCTCTTAAAACAATTCTTTGCACTCGGGAGGCAGAGGCAGGTGGATCTCTGAGTTCAAGACCAGCCTGGTCTACAAGAGCTAGTTCCAGCGCAGGGCTACAAAGCCACAGAGAAACCCTGTCTCGAAAAAAAAAAAAAAAAAAAACAACCCCCCCCCAAAAAAAACCAATTCTTTTTTTTAGAACATGAGCCAAACTCAACAAAAACATATACATGATGCATATATACACACTGTTTCATTCAATAATACTGTAATTTCAACAGAACATACCTATCAAAGGGTTCTACCTGATTGGGAATGAACAAAACAAACAAACAAACTCCTAGTCTCATGCCTCCATGGATTTAAAGCTTAATGAAGAAAGTACTGTGAAATAACACAGCACCAATGAACACTAATTACACTGTTAAGCTCCATAAATGACAAGCACAGGAAAGCAAGAGTGAATGACAGGAAGCAGGAGTAAGTCAAAGAGTGGGAGGACAAGACAGTGGCACAGAGGTCCGAGTCTATGTAACTCTTTGAAGTGGTCCACGGTGTGGCTGGTTCAGGGCATTTCAATGAGGCTGGTACAACTCTATTATTATGAGAGAGGTGAAGCAAGAGGACGTGAGCCAAAGAAGGGATCTTTTATTCCAAGAAATGCTAAGGACACTACAGTAATGATGGTATTAATTAAGTTATTATAGACTACAGTCTATCTTTAGGAAACCATTATCATAATAAAATATAGTTGTGTTCTCAAAGAAATTAATAATGATCTAATGATGACATCAACTACCAGAGACAACTTCCCACTGGTTTAATGGCTCTGTACTACCAACATTCCATAATTCTGTAACACTATTCAATGTATTTTTAGTTTTCTTATTTGAAAAGTAAAAAACATACAAACAAAAAACAAAAACAAGCAACCCCAGACAAGCTGCCTCTCTTCCATCACTGACTATAGGAAGGCTCAAGAACCCAAATTACAAATAATCCTTTCTAAAAGGCTACACTCATAAATAAAAGTAAGACCCATGTAAATGCTGTAGGACATACCAAAGCAAAAACAGCTGCAGAGGACTTTTAAGATAAAGTTATTTACACTTAGAAGAAAATACTACTCAAAAGCAAATGTGTTGCCTGGAACCTCAGACTATCGAGCAGCCAGTTTAAAATATATTGTGGTCTCTCAATCACTCATTCCTAACCCTGGGATGGTTCTGCTCCCGAAGGGCATCTAACAATGTCTAGGCATCTTTCTGATCATCATGGTACCAGCAGGAGGTGGGTGGATAGGGATAGTTCCAAACATCCCACTTAAGTAAGTGCTTCAGACAGCCTCCTTTACAAAGGTTTATCTAGCCAGAAGTCGATAGCACTGAGGCTTAGGAATCACCAAACCTCATCTTTATTTTTATTTTCTTTGGTTTTTCGAAACAGGGTTTCTCTGTGTCACAGCCCTAGCTATCCTGGAACTAGTTCTCATAGACCAGGCTGGTCTCACAGAGTTCTGCCTGCCTCCACCTCCCGAGTGCTAGGATTAGAGGCGTGAGGCACCACCGCCCGGCTGCAAACCTCATTTTTAAAATGAGACTTTAGGACTAGCAAGATAGCTTGGTAAAGGTGCTTCACACCAAGTCTGACTAGTTGAGTTTGAGCCATAGGCCCCAGGTGGTAGAAGAGAGAACTAATTTGTTCAAGCTGCACTTTGACCTCCACATGTGTTATGTGGCATGAGTATGGGAGTGGCACACACATGCGCACACATGCATACACAATCAATGTAATGAAGAGATTAATCAGTGAGACGCTAGAGCTCCAACCACCATGCAATCAAAACGCCACATTACCCTGAAGTGGAGCTTCCCTGGCTGGCTCCAGATTGCTCTGAGCATGGGAGGGAGCAACAGGAGGCACAAGGGATGCATGATCTTCTGTCCATTCTACAAAAAAAAGAAAAGAAGCAGTTTCCTGGGTTGTCTCTCAACAGCTGCACCATTAATCTTCTCAGTAAAAGTCAGAGCAATGAATCAATAGCAGGTGGTGAGCAAGAGAAGCAGCCGACCGAACTCCCTTTGTGGTAAAGACGGCAAGATCTTTAGGTAAGGAAATATGACATAACTGGTAAAAATTCAACTTTAGAGGCTTTAAGTGAAAACAAGGGTTTTTGTATTGTTTTCTTTTTCTTTCTTTCTTTTTTTGTTTTTTTTTTTTTTGGTAGAATAAATTCACCTGAAGGTAGCCACATGTGAAAGAACCTTCTACAGGCTCAATGAGGGGTGGGCTGCTGAACCTGCCTGTCCCGCATGGTGAGTTGGATGAAAATACATGCATGACACCATTTTGCTGAGATGCAAACTTCCATTGTCTCTGAAACCCAAAGGGAAGCCACTGCCAGATCCTAAGTCTAATCTCTTGAACGTTGGAGACCAAGGGACACCTTGCAGTGAATGACCCTTGAGATGTACCGCAGTCATCTTCCCTCAGCTGACACAGCCAGCTGAACTCACCCATGGTTCAAAACACATTTTCTGAGACTACTATGTTTATCATCTCAAGAAAAAATAAATTAAAGCTATTCTTAAATTAAAAAGGAGACTAAGGCAGAGAACTTTCAGCTGGCAAGCAGGCTCCCTCTCTACACCACATCATTAAGGGTAGCAGGTGTAAACCATGGCTTATCAGCTAAATTGAGCTTAACGGCTACTTCTGTATAAACACAAGGCATGAACATCTTTCACATTTTTAAAGGCTTAAAATTGAGGATTTTCTGCTACATAAAAATTATGAGATTCACATTAGTGCTCATGAATGAAGCTTTATTGACCCACAGATATGCCTATTATATTCGCTGTTTTCATATTATAAAGGTGAGTAGTTATTATGGGAACTAAATGTCTCATTAATCCTAAAACATTTGTGATAGGGCCACTTATAGAAACATTTGGCTAGCCCTATAGTTCAAGGTCTATATTAGATTATGTTCAAGGCCTAGGAGTGTGGCTTAGCAGTTGAGTAGGTGTTTGGCATGCATGATGTACTGAGTTCAATTTCTAGCACCATACACATTTAATTGAATATATATGCATATATATTTTATATTCATTATCACAGGAACATAAATGTTATACTTCATATTCATGTAATTGATATTCATACATTATGCTTAGAGGGTATAAAGGTGTCTTAAAAATATAATGAAAGATTAGGAAAAAACCTAAGTATTAATATTTGGATGGTTATATTTTAGTAGAAACACTCATTAAATGACCATTATTCAGCTATTTTAAACTATGAGTTAACTATAATAAACCTTCAAGCAGGTTTAAGAAACAAAAAGTGTGTGGGGGGAAACCCAACAAGTGCTCAAATATACCTGGGATATATTTATCTCCAAATTTATCTTGGTTTTACTATTTCCAATTTGTATATACCAGAAAATTTCTGCACAGTGAACATCTGTGCAAGCACTGGGAAATGTAACACTGTACTCTGTTCTTAGGTTGTTTTTATTTCTCTAACATATATGACTTCATAACTTCCTAGAAGCACTCAGGATTACCAGCTCTGATCCCTCTGTGCAGGGTTTCCATTATAAAAAAGGAGTCCAGTGCCCAGAAGCTCCACTGGAAGTCAGAATGCTACAGGGGCATTGGATTTAGACAAGGATGCCATGCAAATGTTGCGTGGGACTCAGATTTCCTCACTGCCCAGCCAGCTCTGCAGGCTAAGCTCCTTTCTAAAGCAAAGCTTAGGTCTGAGTGCCTGTGCAGGGGTGCCCCCTTCCTGCTATGGGAGGAGGGGCAGCTAGAGGAGGAGAAAGTCAGTCATCAAGGCCAGCTCTGACCACACGGGGGTGTCAGTGCCTAGGTTTCGCCCCACATTCCCAGCTCAGGCAAAAGCCTCCAGCAAAGAAGCCAACCTTCTGGCTGTGGTGGCTGAGGCTGAGGCTGAGGCTGCTGCTGCTGCTCAAGCTGTTTCTTCCTTTTGGCTTCTAGGACTGGGTTTTCATATTGTGTCTTCCTGTTGATGTGGCTGAAAAGAAAGGAAAGCAGTTTTCAGGTAGGAAATACTCATTCTTGCAGCTAAAGGCTGAGAAAGCCCTTCGGTTGGAATGGAGCAACATAGAGGGTCTGGCGTGGATATGCTGATAAGAAGCAATAAACACAGTTTCCATTACTGCCTCTTTATGTGCACTAAGAACTAGGGTGTCAGTTGGGAATGCATCTTATTAGAAATTCCTAACAAATGTCCTAAGGCAAATTGTTTTCTTATTCGTGCAGCAGAAATTCCTTGTTTATATGGGATGTGTTCTGAGACCCTCCGTGGATACCAGAGCCCAGGATAACATCCAGTCCTATATAAACTGTAATTTTCCTCTGCATCTGTACACACCTATGGCGAAGTTTAATTTACAAAACAATCGCAGGAAAAGACTAACAACAACAATTTACCAGAGCCTCCAGCAGTTTCCACAGGTCATTTCTTTTCTTTCCTAAGTCACTTAAAGAACTTCTTCCCCTCCCCCTCGGCATGTTCCAACTGCCTTTGTGCTCTGGGTTCACCATGAAGGAAAGCAAGGGACATGTGAACACAGCATATGACACTGTGACAGCTGACCTGGTGACTGAGATGGCCATCAATTGATTAATAGGCAGGTAGTGCAGAAAGCATGGATGCACCAGACAAGGGTGCTTCATGACCTGATCTGCACAGAGCTGCAAGGACGGAGAACTCATCATGCCCAGAATCATACTCAATACATTTAGTTACTTCCAATCTTGCCCATGTAACTTTTCTCCCTAACCAATAGTTGACCTTGAGTAGGTGATCACAGAAGCGCACCATGTACATAGGGACATGATCGTGATGGCACTTTATGGGGAAAGGAGGCAATCTCTGACAGTATGAGCTAGCATGCTGCTCACTCAGCTATGGTTGCTTTTGAATTCTAAGACTTGAGCCAGTGACTCTACGCAAAATTCCAAGCTATCACCTGAGATGAGAGGTACTTAAATTCAGAAGTACATGTGGAATTAATTAAGATTAAACTGGTGGATAAAGAACTCCACTAACATATTTCAACTATGTTAATTGACTGACAAAGAAGAAAGACTGAAATTACAGCCTGTAAACAAGTATACTACAGACCCACCATATGTGGGCGGCCATGCATGCTTCATTCAGCATTGCCAGGGCATAAATTTCATATTTTCAGTCAAACAAAGATACTTGAAAAATAGCCAAACTAAGCAAATGAGATGTGTTCAAAGTGACAAAAGCCTAGACATTTTACATAATTATGTAACTAATAAGGCCAGGGTGCACACACAGACACAAATAGACAGACAGACACACACATGCATGCATTGCTTTTGAATGATAGCCTTATTTAGTGTGTATTTATGCTAAGTATACATAAACATACATATACATATGGTTTCATATGTGTGTATGTACATATTAAGCAAAAATAGCAGTTCATCAGAAGCTTGGGGACATTCCTATTGTTATTATTTAAAACATCAACTATCTCTTTTGAAATTCAAACTTAATTTTCAAAAAAGGGTTTATCAAGTAGAGTGGGCAGATTATCTTTAATTCTTATTAAAAGGATATTTGCCTCATGATTCCTTTGAACTCAGGCATTAAAAGCCACAGAACCAGACCTGAGTAAGTTAACATCTTATCTCCCAGGGCCACGTTTCTTTTCCCTTCAAAGCAGTGCCCAGCCGCTTCCTTTCTTCCTAAATGCACAAGGTAGCTAGCTGAGTACCAAAGAAAGCCCAGACTCACCTTGCAGAAGACTCTCTATTCACCTGCATAAAAGAGCTTCAGAGCACAGAGAGGAAATATACTTTATTAGGGTCAATGAAAATGGCTTTGCTTGTTGTCTCTGATGACGATACTTCTCGTTCTGTTCTGCAGAGGGAAGCATGACTTGTACTGGCCAAGGGCACTTCCTTTACTGAACTCCTATAATTGCTTCACAATAAAATGCTGTCATCTTATTGAGGCCTGACATCTTTGCATAATATGCTCCTATTATAGGGGCATTATACAAGTGACTTCTTACTGCCAGCAACATGAGAAAGATAAAGAAGGCCTTTTATCTTCACCATGGCAGGAAGGATAATGGTGATACAAAATTTATATGGCACTTGTCTCGTTCAAAGGAACTATATTAGTTATCTCTCATTTTTCTCAGAGGAAAATATACACTTTATATGGTTTCAGTATTCTACCTCTTGGTTACTTTTAAAATTTACTTCCAGTATCTTGCTAATCAATAGTTTAGTAAAATGACAAAGGATGTGTCCCACGAAAGAATAGTGAAGAGATCACACTAAGAGGCGAGAATCCTGGGGATAGAGCAAGGGGGACAGATTAACAGGTCCTGCATCTCATCCCAGTTTTCCATTTCCTTCTTACTCTTGGCAACATTTCATAAATTATTAAGATGTGTCTAACCCTTTTAGGAAGGCAGAATGAATAAATAAGTAATTACTGCGAGGTTCAGATAGGCATGAAAAAAGTAGGGCAGTAAGGCCCCTCTGAGAATGTACGAGCTCCTTTATGGGCTCTCCCATATCCTGGCCTTCAACTAACACTCCCTGAGCACCTGTCATGCACACTGGTTTTCGGAGGCTTGGAAGCTAACAAAAGTCACGTGGACTGACATGCTTCCTAAATTTCTTCAGGTTCAGTGATGACCTATTCACTAAATTCTTCCTATTTTCATTATAAAATTATTACTATTACTTTGAAACTTGTAACAATGCCAAGATATGTGCAGCATCATGCACATAAGTGCACAGTAGTGTAAAAACTGGTGTGTGGATTATCCATGGGTACTTACTCTACATAGTAGACACCGTAGACAGGGTCTTCAATCTTTTCCCAGCCAGCAGGCAGCTCTGAAAAACAAAAGAACATCAGAACAAGAAGAGCTTATTTTTGAGGAGCCAGGAGCTCAACAACTGACTTATTCAAAGGGGAGTGATGCGTACGAACACCCTGAACCCAATTAAAACTGTATATTCTACCACAAAGAAGCATGCATTATTTTTATTTTGCTCGGTGTACTTTTCCACATGAAAAAAAACCCACCCAATTCTTTATCTACTGGTATTTTACTTAAGAAAATAAAACTTAGTAAAATGCATTCCCAGATGCCTTCACTATCAGCCAAGTATTAATTAGATTTTAATAGAAACACTTAAAACTTGCCCTGAATGGCTACTTCTTACCTTAAGTATCTATAGTTTGATCATTGTTTCCAGACTACCTGGCCACATATGCAAAAACACATAAAAATGACTTTCTTTTCATTTTCGACTCAACGGTCTTGCTTTCCCTGAAGGAAAATTAAACCTACATCTTATTTTCTCCTTGTTCTTATTTAACATTACTGAATGAAGGAAAATGATGGGGAGCTAGGTGCCTGACATGCACACTCTGATACTCCGAGATTCTTCTATGTGGGTCAGTCTGTCTTTCCAGAACTTGATTTATGAAGACAACATAGACAGCTCACTGCTGTGTGTGAGTGAGTGTTATTTTTTGGATGTCCCCCTAGTGAGGGGTGTCAGGCCTGTCTCACACTTGCAATTTTTTCCCTTCACTGCTGGAACACTGGGACTGTAGGCATGGACTAGCATAGCTGACTATGTTATCTTTTCAATGCGATGGTGACGAGGGCTGGGGGATGGCACCAGGTAAACAGTGAACTCTGCCTCCTACAGTTTCACATCAAAGTTAGAAATTCATTTATTAACGAGGCTCCTGAGTTCCACAAAATGTATCTGTTTCAGAAAAGCCTGCTGCACTAGGCTGTTTTACTTAGAGAAAGTAGCACCTAGGTCCCATCTGTGTCATCAAACAGTCCTTTCAGACAGAGCAGCAATTATTCAACTTGTTGATTAAAGCTCCACCCATCTGTGTAGCTAAGACAAACTTGGGTAATGTTATACTGCGAAGTGAATAATTATTCCTAGAAATCACTAGTCCGAGGGTTTGAATTGAACACTACAAACACTAGAAGTGTCACTTACTTTGAAACAGTTTTGTTTTTAATTCAAAGAACTGTGTAGTAACTATTTTCTTAATTTATTTTTTGAGATGTTAATACAGTTACACCATTTCCCCATCCCTTTCCTCCCTCCAAAAACTTCCATACATCCCTCCTTGTCTTGTTCAAATCCACAGCTTCTTTTCTCAATGGTTTTTAAATTCACACACACACACAAACACACACACACACACACTCTCCTAAATATAACCTGCTTAGTCTGCCTAATGTTATACGCATGCATGTTTACAGGGCTGACCATCTGGCACTGAGTGACCATTTGGTGTGTGCTCCGCTGAGAAATATTATTTCTTCTGCTGAGAGCATTCCTTAGCTGCCTGTGGTTCTCTGTGTAGGGCTGAGGTTTCATAGCTCCTTCATCCCATCCACTTTGACATGTCTACTATTGTCCTTGTCCAACTCATGTTTACACAGGCATGTTGGTGAGACATTCCTAGGAGACACAGTCTCATAGCAAACTCCATGACTCTGGGTCTTAAAATCATTCCACCCCTTAGCACAATGTTCCCTGAGCCGTAGGATTTGTTTTGTAGATGTATTCCCCTGGGACAAGGGCAAACAATGAGCATTTTGACTGGTTGTGATTTCCTGAAAGAGGTTTCCATCTGCTGCAACGAAAAGTTTCTTTGATGACGGATGAGGATTTGGATAGCTGAAGATTTTGAGCTGGGGGGAGGGGAGAGAGAGAGAGAGAAAGCGAGCGAGCGAGCAAGCAACATTTGACTTTTTGGGTCTAAGCTACCTCATTCAATATAATCTTTTTAGATTCATCATTTACCTGCAAAGTTCATGATTTGAGTTTTATTTACGGCTGACTAGTATTCGATAGTGTGTCTGTAATACATCTTCATTAGTCATTCATAGGGTGCCAGGCATTTAGGTGGTTTCTATTCCCTGTCTGATGTGACTGGAATAGCAATGAACATGGCCACGAGTCCTCTGGGCATATGCCAAGGAATGGTATAGCTGCATCACGTGATAGATTTACTTTTTAGCTTTTTGAGACTCCTTCACACTGGTTTTCATAGTGGCAGCTCCAGATTACAATCCCACCAAAAGCGAATGAGGGGTCCCTTTCTCCTCGCCCCTCTAGCATTTGCTGTTAGTTGTTTTGTTAAACTTTGCTATTCTGAGAGGGGTAAGATAAAATCTCAAAGTTGTATCAATTTTCATTTCCCTAACTGCTAGGAACGATGAACATTTTTTTTTGAGGTTACTTTTTGTCCATTTTTTCCTTCTTATACTGTGAACTCTTTATTCAGGTATATATATATATATATATATATATACATACATACGTATATATAATAAAAAACAAGCCTAGAACCTATATATATAGAATATGCATATATATATTCTGAACATTAATCTGCTTAGATATTTATCTGATAAAAGTCTCTCCCATCCTATGGGCTTCCTCTTCACCCAGATGATTCTTTCTCTAGTTTTCTGAAGTCCTACTTGCCAGCTGTTGGTCTTTTTGGGGGGCAAACGGAGTGTGATTCAATAAGTCCTTTCTTCCCCTATATTGTGTAGGGTACTCCCCAAGTTTTCTTCTAGCAGTTTCCTTGTTTCTGGTTAAGGTTTTAATCCATTTGGAGTCAGTTTCTCTGCAAGGTGATAGGTACAGGTTTAATATAATATTCTGCATGTGTGTGTCCAGTTTTCTCAAGATCATTTGTTGAAATTCTTTCTATTCTCCAGCTTATGTTTGATAATCTTTTTTGTTTTTTTAAATTTTATGTTTGGTAATCTTGTCAATTATTAAATGACTGAAGTTGTGTGTACTCATGTCTAGGTCTTCAATTTGCTCCATGGATCTACATGTCTGTTTTAGTGCCAATACTATACTGCTTTTATTGCCATGCCTTTGTAATATATCTTAAGAAATGGTATGGTAATCCATCTAGCATTTTTCTTATTGCTCAGGATAGTTTTGGCTATCTGAGATCTGTTGGGGTTCCACATGAATTTTAATTTTTTAATTTCTATTTCTGTGAAGAATGAGATGAGGATTTTCATGGTGATTATACTGAACCTGTAAACAGCTTTTGGTATAAGTATTATTTTCACAATATTAATTCTGCCAATCCATGAGCATGGACTGTCTATTCACTTTCTAGTGTTTCTCTCTTTCTTTAGAAGGTTAAAGTTTTTACTGTAGAGGTCCTTTACTTCTGTGGTTAGGATCATTCCTAGAGATTTTGGTTTTTTTGAGACTATTGCAGATGGGATACGGGTATATAGAAAAGTTATTTGCTTATGCGAGTCGATTCTATATCCTCTCACATTGCTGAATCTGTTCATCATTTCTGGAAGTTTTCAGGCAGAATGTGCACTGTCATAACATCTACAGACACATGCAGTATCATCCTACCTACAAACAGGGGTAGGGAGACTTCTTACCTATTTGTATATCTTACTTTCCTTTCCTTGTCCTATGACTCCAGCTAGTACTTCAAGCTCAATAAAAAAAAAAAATGTGTGAAGACAGTGTTTTGTTCCGGACATCAGTGAAACTGACCCAAGATTACCTGTGGGCATCTCATATATGGCTTTTATTACATTAAGGCACAGTCCCTCTAGTCTTCATCTATTGAGATTATCATGTGATTTTTTTGTCTTTAAGTCCATCTATGTAGTTTATCACATTTATTGACCTTTTTATGTTCAATTCTCTATATATTTCAGGGATAAAGCAAACTTGGTTATGTTATATAATCTTTTTGATGTATGTCTGTATTTGTTTGCAAGTATTAAATTGAACATTCTTGAATCTATGTTCAGAGATACTGGCCTGTCTTTTTCTTTTCTTTCTTTCTTCTCCTTTTTTTTTATGTCTTTATCTGGTTTTGGTATTAGAGCAATGCTGACTCTGGAAGTGCTCCTTCTCTTTCTTTTTTTCTTTTCTCTTTTTTAATTGTAGTAACTTAAGGAGGCTTGGCTATAGATCTTCCTTGGATTAATGGAAGAATTCTGTGACTTCACTTGGCCCTGGACTTTTTTTTTAATTTGAAGGCTTTTTATTACTATATCAAGTTCCTCATTTGCTATACTTCTCTGTGCGTTGTTGATTTCTTCTTGATTTAATCTTGGTGGTTTGGCTGGATCTAGAAATTAATTTCTTTTACATTTTGCAGCTTAACAGAGTGCAGGTTTTTAAAGTATTCTCTTGTAATACTGCAAACTTCTTGGTGTCTTTTGTAATGCTTTTCCTACTTGTTTCTGAATCTTCTAATTTGGGTCCTCTCTGCTCTTTCTTTTGGTGAGTTTGCCAATTATCTGTCAATTTTGTTTATCTTCACAAAAAAACCAGCTCTTAGATTTGTCAATTCTTTGTAGTGTTTCTATTTCATTAATTTTTGCTCTGATTTTTGTTATTTTCTGCTGGTGACTGGTGTGATGGCTCTTCTTGCTTGTCAACTTGACTGTATCTGGCGTAAACTACAATCCAGAAATGGAGAGCACACCTGTGAGAGATTTTCCTTGGTTTGAAGCAGCTGAATCCAATTCTCTAGTCTGAATCAAAAGATACACCTTTGATTCGGAGCTTGGGGTGAGAAGACACATTCTTTTGATGATCTGATCTTGAGGCAAGAAGACACACCTTTAACCTGGGCCACACCTTCTGCTGTAAGCCTATATAAGGACATGGAAGAAGAAAGTTCTTGCTGTTTGCCTGCTTGCCCTCACCCTGCTAGGACATCCACTCTTTCACTGGCAGTAGAGCCTACTTCTTTGTGATTCCAGCATATTCAGAAGACCAGCTGAGCCATCCAGCCTAGTGGGACTGAGCAACTACTACATTCTTGGACTTTCCATTCAAGGCAGCCATTATTGGATTAGCTGGACTGCAGCCGTAAATCATTCCAATAAATTACACACATACAATATATTCATTTCATTATACATAAGGGTGTGTGTATATATGTATACACATACATATATACACACATACACATGTATATATATGAATGAGAGAAAGAGAGGGGGGACAGAGAGAGAGATATATAGATTCACTTCATAAGTTCTGTGACTCTAGAGAACCCTGACTAATAATACAACTGGGCTTGATTTACTTGCTTTTGTGTTTTCCAAATTTTTAAGTTACTTTGTTAAGGCATTTTTGTGCTCTTTTTCTTTCTTCTTTTTGATTTTTTTCTTTTGTTTTGTTTTTGAAGACAGGCTTTCTCTGTATAGTCTTGGCTGTCCTGAAACTCACTATGTAGACCTGAACTCAAAGAGATCTGCATGCCTCTACCTGCTGAGTGCTGGGATTAAAGGTGTATGCCACCATCGCCTTACCCCTCTTTTTCATTTTTATTTTTTATTACTTTAAAACTAATACCAATCAACATTCCTACTTCCTCTCTTCCTCCCACTTTCCTTCCACTCCCCCCTTCTCCCCACCCCCTCCATTCTAAGAGAGGGCAAGGCACCCTGCCCTGTGGGAAGTCCAAGGCCCTTTCCACTACATCCAGGCTAAGCAAGGTATGCATCCAAAGACAATTGGATCTCAAAAAGCCAGTATATGCAGTAGAGACAAATCCCAGTGCCACGGTCATTGGCCCCTCAGTTTGCCCTGTCAACCACATTCAGAGGGACCAGTTTGATCCCATGCTTGTTCATTCGCAGTCCAGCTGGAGTTGGTGAGCTCCCATTAGCTCAGACACACTATCTCAGTGGGTGAACTCCTCATGGTCCTGACTTCCTTGCTCATATTCTCATTTTTAAATGTAGGTACTAGGAGCTAAACATTTCTCTACTAGTACTGCTTTCAATGTGCCCCAGAGGTTTTGTTGTATTTTCATTTCCATTTAGTTGCAGAAAAATTTTATTTCTTTGTTTTCTTCTTTGACCCAATCCAGAAATGAGTTGTTTAGTTTCTATGAATTTGTATATTTACTAGAGATTTGTTTGTTGTCCATTTTAAGGTTTTATCTTGTGGTCAGATGCAATACATGGAGTGATTTCAATCTTTTTGATTTGTAAAGATATGTTTTGTGTCTCAGGATGTGGTATGATTTAGAAATGCTTCCATATGTTGCTGAATAAATAAGAATTCTTTGGTGTTCGAGAGGAGTATTCTGTAGTTAATCATTAAGTCCATTTGGTGTTAATTAATTGGTTCAATTAATTCTGATGTTTCTCCATTTATATTTTTGTCTGGATGACCCATCTAGTGGAGAAACTGGGTATTGAAATCACCTTTTATTACTAGACGAATCCTAATCAGCATCTTTAAATCAAGCAGTGTAATTTTTTAAATTATTATTACAAGAAAAATTTACATTTACTCCCCTTGTTCCCGGCCCTCCCGCTCCCCCCCTACCCCACCGCCCTCCCCCTGCTTCCTTAAGATGGTGCAGGATACCCT
>JAQHUG010000047.1:9470315-9485401 GCA_028555095.1 Dicrostonyx torquatus
GGGTTTGGGATATCTCGCTAAGGTTGGTGACCAGAATTTTTGGAGCATACATATTTAGGATTTTAATGTCTTCTTGGTAAACTGTTAGCTCAATTAAGATGAAGTGTCTCCATTTCTTTGATTATTTTTACTTTCACGTTTGAGTGTCTCATGTCAGATGCTAGTGCAGAGACATCTGATTGCTTCTTGCTCCCATCTGAGCACTTTGGTGTCTATCTTTAAAGTTAAGATGTATTCCTCATGAAGAACCGATTTTCTGTCTTACTCCATTCATTCAGGTTGTGTCTTTTGCTTGGAGAATCGAGGCCACTGACATTTACAGTTATCAACTGAAATGTATGCTAGCTGCAGTTGTCCTGTTGTAGATTTTGGGTGGTGGTGTGTTCTTGGTGGTGCTCTGTGCTTTAATAATTATGGCTTCCTATGTCTTCCCACAGTGTCTCTGCTATGCATAGTCCTTTGTTCTTTAGAAAATATTGTTTCCTGTTTCTTCTTTAGGCTTAAATTGCTGGTTGTAAACCTTTAAAATAATTGTTTATATAACAGAAGGCTTTTCTCTTAACTTCAATTACAGAGGGTAGTTTTGTTGGGTATATTATTGCAGGCTGGCAATCACAGACATTTAGGGCTTGGAATGCATTGCTCCAGGCTCTTCTGGCTTTCAGAGTTTCTATTGCAAAATCTGCTGTTATTTTGATAAGTTTCCATTTATATAAGACTTGTATTTTTTCTCTTGGAACTTTTAGTACACTTTTTTTTGTTATGTCCACTTAGTGTTTTAATTATGATATGGTGGGGATTTTCAAACATTGACAGTTTTGTCAGCAAAGGGTTCTCACATGTTATGGACAGTCAGAGTGACAGTGGAGTCATGCACGTGCACACAAGCACAAACTGATTACTTGAAGTTTATGTTCTGTTCAAATTTTGCTGCATATCCAGAGACATTGATTTTATGGAATTTGCCACACAGGTTATGCCTGCAAACAAAGACACTCATTTCTTTTTTAAAAAGCACTTAGTAGAGTTTAAGATGTCTCTGAGTTTAGGAGACAATATCATTAATACACATGATATGACACAGTCCTTGTTTGTAATATCAGATTTTAAAGACCGAGGTCAATCAAATGCCTGGGAACCAGTTTCCTTACAAAGCTGGAAATTACCATTTCAATAAAAATGAAGCAGGGAAACATTTTTGAAGGAGTTGGAAAATTGAAGGTTAAAAAATTGCAAATGGCGGCAGAGCCCTGGGGTAGAATGGATGGGAGTGACAGGTAGTGCTATGACCCATTAAATCAGACCTACCAAAACCTAAAACTCAAATACTTGACCTGATAATCATCAAATAAAATGGTCGAAATATGCACTTGATTGTCTTAATTTGGCAGACATTAACAGAACCATGACCCTGTGGATATGTTAGATACGAAGAACACAGGGGACGTGAACACATCAGTACCTGAGCTTTGGTGGAGGTGCAAAGAAGGTAAAAGAAACCTGCCCTGATTGGACTCCTGTATCGTTAGCAACTTAACATCCTGGAGTTGAGAAATTCAGCCAGTCAGCTGGCTTTTCTAAGCATGGGGGTCTGGGGTCAAGTTCGATTAGCAAGCACTCTGTGTACTTACACACACACACACACACACACACACACACATTTCTAAAACAGATAAACCAATTCTATAAATTTTTGAATTTTTTAAGCTAAAACTCAGTTTGAAATGAAAAGACAGATTTCTCACTTCACTTCCAGTGTGGTAATTAACTTAATAACAGGAATTAGTCTCCTAATGCTTAAAATAGAAATAGGTCATCAATTTAAAAAAAAAGCGGGGAGTGGGGAGCTGTTTGTCTTAGAATTTGCCATTTAGTTCTGGAAAATGAAAAAGGTCAGAAAATATTTAACAGAGAAACTGATTACATTATGTCTTAGGCAGACATTCCTGAAGACACACTGCCTGTGCCTAGGGATGGGTGCAGACAGGCAAGACTCTTCAGCCTACATGGGGGTTAGAGAGCTGAGATCCTTCAAGCATCGCTCAGATCTGGGATTGTAATTTAGGGTCCACGCTGGCTCTGTGGCCCTGTGGACTCTGCTTGGTTAATAAACATCTCTGAACACACCTTTCTCTGGCTCACCTGAATGAAGATGCTTGTAAAACGCTGACAAAGCACACAGCCCATAGCCAGGGCCTGGCAGTAACGCACAGACAAACTAGGATGGTTGTCTACCCTTGTGTGCTTGCTTTTCCACCCTCGGAGCAAATGCTGATCAGTCAAATGGTCTGTATGTGGGAAAGCTGTCAGAGGGTTTGTCCTTTAAGTCTCTATTTTCCCTAATTGATTTTACTACTTGAATACCTCCCAACTAGATCAAAGGAAGGTTCTGTGGGTGTTTGTTTTTTAATTCTAAAGACACATTTATAATACTGTGACAGAATCTGCAAACCCAACGCATAATGGAGCTACTAACCCAGTTCACATAATAGAGTCCAGAAACAACTCTATAATCAAGTGGCCCGTATCCAATACCCATAGTGACTGCCTATGCCCCCCGAGGCAGGTTAGAGATTCCTTGTCACATATGAACTCACACTGTTCACTGAAAACCTGACAGGCACTTTTGCAGAAAAACAAATAGATTAAATTTATTAAGAAAACGGACAGTGAACTTGTCAACAGAATCTGAAGTAAATGTGGTAGGACAATTGTAAATGTGGCAAACATTGAGTGTGCACACTATTCTTACACAACCGAAGTGTGCATGCTCACACTATGCATGAGAACATATTTGATATATGGGTGACTGCTTTGGAATGGAACACATTCACCTTGTCTATGATGAAGGGAAAAGTATTGTAAGAAGGTATTGGTCAGCCCTGTAAGAGGGTCAGGTAATACAGAAAGCCTCACTACTGTACCAACATGTGCTGATCACCAAAACAAGTTCTCAGAAGTCTCCTCAGAAGCATGGAGGGAGTTCTCCTTTCAATTTGATTTGCAAATGTATGTGCATGTACATGTCCATGCATGTGAAGGCGTGTGTGGGCATTATGGGGAGGCTCATGCTACTGTGAGCATGGAGCAGGCAGAGAAGTGGGTTTCTTCCCTCTGCCTTTATGTGGATTCCAGAGTCTGAACTCTGACTGTGAGACTTCTGCAGTGAGTTAGGAGTTATTCTCCAGCCACAACCATGTTTTGTGAGACAGGGATCTTTCATCCGTTTGGAACTTGCCAGTTAGGCTACGCCAGCTGGCCAGCAAGTCCCACCTACCTCTATCCTCAGCACTGGGATTTTTAAATGTTAAGCTAAGCTTTTTTTAAAAAACAAAGGTTAAAGGTCCCTGTGCTGCCAGACGTGTACATTACCAACTGAAGTACCACTCCAGCCCCTGACTTAGATATATTTAAAAGTGAAAAGGAAGAAGGAGAACCAGGTTGACATGTCACAGAGTCAATAAATAAGCAAGAAGAATGAGTACACGTCAGGGAGTCAGTTAAGTTGGAAAGTTAGGCAGTCTGCTTCATTCCAGAGACAGCGCCAAACTATCTCCAAGTATCAGGTGGGGCCACATCATTAAAACACACAGAGTGTCTTCAATGCTAAGGGCAAGTTCTAACAATACCACAGTTACAAGGGGGGAAATTACAAACCTCTTTCCTCAAATGCCAACACTCAAACTTCCTTAGAAGCAATGAAGCGTGTGCTACCACACACAGCTATGTATGTTATCGCCATTGGCCACCTGAAATTAGTTCAATAAATGGGTTCTACTTCTGTTTTTTTGCAATGACGCTACCTAATATTTGAAGTTGATGTTTTTTTAAAATAGAACTGGTTTGGATTATATTATCACGCAGGGCAAACCTCAAGCCATTTCCATCACAACCACAGGTCAGTTTACTACGCAACTTAAAAACAGGCCCTAGGTAGTTATCGTCCGTTACTTATATATTTGTTAGTTGTAAGAGAATATCTTCCAATTGTTGATAAAAATGAAGCTAAATTTTATACTATAGCACTACTCAACCAATATTCTATGTATGTAGAGAAACCAAAAGCAAATGAGAGCAGTAATCACTATAAATCACATTCACATAACTAGGAATTAAGACAATTTAAAAATGCAAGCAGATTCAGTAATCTTGGGAGAGTCTGCTCACACTGATGTCAAATGATCTTCTACTTAAAACAGGTAAGTGTGGGTCACTTTTCAATCAGCCGACACTTTCTTTTGCAATTTACCTGAAAGCACTGTGCTTTTCCACCTATTCCAGTGATGCTTCAGATGGACTGCGATTAACTTCAAAACCATTCAAGTCTCAATACTATCACTCCACAGGGAATATAATGCAATACAGTCCAAAGGCAAAACAACAGCATTAAACACACATGCAAATTACTCCTAACTACAACAGCAAGGTAGTCAAGAGCTGAGTTACACTGACAGTCTCCACAGAAAGTGGCACAAACACCACACCTGCTGCAGTGACAGGGTCCGCGGTTCACAGCCCATGACTTCACAGCAATGCAGTTAGGAGACTCATCAGCTATGCAGCTTCTCACTCGAATTATTTTATTCCACATAGCTCACACAGCAATCAGTAAATCTGTCTCTTGAATTTTTGTTTTACTTGGCTTGTTTACATCTTTCACAGAAACAACCTTGCACACTACACAAATAAAGCAATGAAGCAAAGACAGATTACACGAAAGTTCGAGGGTCATGGCAAGCATCCCTTCGTTTTTTTCCCCCAATTCTGAATCTAAAGTCACATGGCCAATTGACTCTCATTCTACGCTTAATCTGCTCACACTGTTTCTTTGTAAACACCGAGAATTACACAGAACTCTGCTTGACGCCTGTCACTGAATACATTCACTGCCTTTCATGGGCAAGCAAGCCTGAAAATTGTGACTGGAGAAGCACACGCTCAAGGCACAGAGGGATTCAGCAGGTCACCACGTGGGCGAATCACGCGACAGCAGCAGGCAGGGCATTACCTAGTTCACTGTCCAGCTCCTCGGTGTGTACCCCTTCTTCTCCAAAGGAAGAGCAGGAATGAGACAGAAAAGAGAGAGACAAATTCAGACACCAGCACCAAGAGAGAAACTCCCTCAGAAAACAGCAGCAAACACCTCTCCAGTATCCTTACCTGAATTGTGGTTTGTTTCACTGGCTTGGCAACTAAACTCCTGACCTCAGTGTAAATCACAAAATGGTAAGAGCTGATATTGGCAAAATAATTATACAGCTCATTTCCTCACATGTCAAAATGTTATTTGATTGGTTGTAAAAGATGATAAACACCTTTGCGGCTCCCACGTTCTTAAGTGGGAAGTCACTTACTACAAACCTTCTCTGCAGTAAAGCTGTGAGACCTTTCAATATTGGTCCTTTTAATCCTTTAATAATGTCTCATCACAGAAACAATTACACTCACAATTAAAGCATTACTTAACTTAAAAGTAATACCGCTTGAAAACCAGACGGTGAGGTCAAAGTGAGAAAGGAGACTGTATAATGTGCCCTTCAGTAGGGGCTGGGAAGATCAACTGTGTCATGGCGACACGTACCAGGGATGTGGTGCTTGAAGGCTACATTGCAGGTGACGAGGGCAGAGTTCACTCATTGCTTTTGCGTCTGTTTATTTGTACATAAGCTTTCTAAGTCAAGTGAAAACGTGCTCAATTATTTCAGCAAAACAAGTCAAAATCCTTTCACTCTTGACCTCCTCTGGCTGTCAATAAAGCAAGTGGATAACTACTGAGATGAGAACACAGCCCAGCACACCAAAGCCATTCTGTTGCTAAGATCTCCCCAGCTACAGAGAGCAGGTGGCTGTTGCCCGCACTGGATGGAAGCTATATAAACCCAGAGCTAAGGGGTCCAAGCCTCTCTCCACAGTGTTACAGGCTAGTGCTCAGAGCACTTCCTAGATCATCTCAGGTACTACTCATTTCTCAGCCAGTCTTGCCTCAGGATCCCATCTCTGGGCCCTGGTGGAGTCTACAGACAGACTGCCAATGCCCATCTGGCATGAACAGTAAGTTTTGACTAACAGTCTTTTTTTTTTAAAAATAGGTTGTCAGATTTAAACAAAATCATCTGAAAAAACACCCATTGAGATATTATATAATAATATCTTGGGGGAGGGTTTGTTCATTCCCCCCACCTCATAACTATGGGCCAGTCACAGTTAAATCAACACAGATACAATGACTCTTTTGGAAGAGGAGACATATACAAAGCTAAAAATATCCAACTGAAATTAAGACCGTGCCTTATTCTCCAAGGTCATGAAATAATGGTGAGATGATGTGAATGGTATACAAATGTCAACAAAAATGACTAGAATTGGAGTTTTGTGGGCACTGGATGCTGTGCTGTTGCAGTCACTGACACACCTGCAGGGTCTACAATGGATGTGTCCCACAGAAGACCCTCTGGAAACGTGAAAATATGCCAAGGAGGAACAGTGCATCTAGTTGTCAGGCAGTAACTCAGTGAGGCCTAGTGGGAGTGCAAAGCACAGGGAAGGGTTGAGCGGAGCAAGGACTGCTGGAAAAGCAGACATACACCTGGCAGTTACTGAGCAACCAGAGAGCCATGACAGGGGACAGCGAAGGCATCTTCACACTGACATTGACAAATACTGCTGAGAGCAGCAGAAGGGAAGCATGGAGGTAGGAAACACATGGGAACCGGCTGGGGATGGCACAGGCAGGAAAGAAAACAGCAAGAGGGTTCAGAAGTGTTAGGAAGCATGGGGATGGAGCTGACTCATGCATCAGAAAGGGAGGGGAAAGTGACAGGCCATTGGGTGTGTAGCCACTTGCTCTCAACTGACACAGGGAACAACAAGCAGAGGCTGGTGAAGGGTCAAGAGTTTGGTTCTAATTAGCCTGAGTCTGAAATCTCTTTGAGGCAGCCTGTTGAGACAGTAAGCAGGCAACTGAAAACACTGACCTGGCACTAAGAAGCAAGGTCAAGGCTTCTGATGGTACTAGACAAAGATCAATGACGAAAGGTAATTAATATACCGTGGGTGCTCACTCATTTGAGAAAGGCAACCGAAAGTGCAGCAACCTCACACTATTTAAGGATGACGCTGCTATGTTGCATTCTACGTGCAGGTGAAGCTGAGAGTGTAAGGCAAAGCAGGCACAGTATGTGTAAGCCATAGTGCTTTCTTGGTCTGTGTCATAACAGCAAACAGTTTACTTGCATTGGGAAACACAAACTGTCATGTTTCATCATATGATTACATGTTTGTGGTATCTGCAATATGTGTCGTTCTAAATGAATAAAATATATGATTCTAATGTTGAAGAGATAATTATCAAATGGATTTCACTTTTCATGGATGTATGCCTGTGTTAAAGGAAATGCTGGTAACACAGAGTTGAAAATTAGCTAACAAAAACATTAACGCCTCTTAATGCATTTATTCCACAGCAATTTTTCTCAATAAAAGGTTGTGCAATCTTCTGTCATCTCTAAAATTATAGTACTATGTATTTTCACACATTCTCAATGTACTTATAATGGATACGGACCCTAAAGACCCTATGTGATAAAAATGGCTAACCTGCCTTCAGACTCATTTCTTCTCAAAGAGATCAAACTTGTTCTATCAAGTTGAACTAAAGTACATTCTAAAGAATGCATGTGAGGATCTTTGAAAATTGGTCACCTATATAGTATATTAAACAGAATCCTCAAACACTCAGACAGCCATTACCCCCAGTATATGAGAAACAGCTCTGACCATACCTGGTTCATTCCTTCTTCAGCTATGGAAACAAGGAACCAAAATAAAATGAGCACCTGCATTGTGCCTCTTAAATTAGAAAAATACACATTTCCAGTTGACCTTGTTCCAATAAACAAACATACAAATCTATATTTATTTTATATAATATGCAGCTATAGGCAACAGGAAACTCTGAGTACAAGGTTTTTAACTGTATAATACTTCAAAACACTGGCTTGCATTTTCCAAGTGTCACATTTATGTATATGCAACAATTCTGCACTTCAGGACAAATTAATACAGCTTTGTTATCTCACAGGAAAAAATGTACTCCACAATTAATTATACTATAAATTCAAGTGGCAGAATTGTATAATGAGCAGCAAGGCGAGCCATTTGTCTTTTGCTGTCCTAAGTAATCTTGGTCAAACTTGGGTTAGATTCCAGTGCTAAAGAGGACACACTTGCTCTGCTTCAATTTTTTTTCCCCAATTTGGAAACTCCAACTTTTTTTTCAATGGAAACTTGTATAGCCAGAAGGAACATTTGGGAGATTAAGAAGCAGCTCTAACATCTGCCTCTTGGAGGAACAGCCTTTCAAAAATTACATCTGTATTTTAAGTTACAAGGATATTCCCAATATGTCAAGATCTTCCCATTGCCCCCAAACTAGAGAAACAAGAATTATGAAAAAAAAGAAAAAACACGCACCCAAAAAACCCTCCTGATTTCTTCCCTGAAGGCTTTTATAACATAGGGTTAGGGTCTAGTACATTAGCATGTGTGGAAACTCAAACTATCTTTGGTTTCTCTATTCCTGGAGTTTCTCTAAGAGTCTTTTCCAAGTTAGAGGCAGAGGATGTATTTGCTTCTATTTCCAACAACTACACTGGAATGTACACATTTTGAATTGTTCTTTCGAAAGAATTCTATTTATGTCACTCTTGCATTCTAAACAACAGTGTGCTTCTTAAGAATTGAACAACCCAAACCACTTCAATGTTAAGAACTGATTGACCTGTAAGCACTCTTTAGAAAATATGTACACGCAATCAAACCCCCAACTTGCTGATCCTAAAACCTCTTAGTCCTTACCGTCATCTTCACATTCTTCCAGAGGCTTCTGCTGCTTGTTCAGGCACCGAGGGTCTAACCATGATGTTGTCTTTGTGTTATGGCTGAGATCCAGAGACAAAAACAAGAAATTTGTTTAAGAAGCGAGAATAACAAAAGTACAAAGACAGAGGAATCACAAACACTTGCATATCTGCTCATGAACCAATGAAAAGATGCATTCCAACAGTATAGCCAAACCACTAGAGGGCTGGAGGTTGGAATGATAATGGCCTAGGGTGAGTCTTACGACATTTCCCTTTCTAAGATATAATCAATGAATTACTGAATGCTTAAAATAAAATACCAGCTTTCTTTTTGAAAAAGAAACAAACAACATGCTTTTCTAACAGTCTACTGCTGTCTAGACTTATTAATCAGTCTTTGCATTTGCCAAAGAATAAATTTTAATTTAGTTTATATTTGTCTATAACTTTAATTTAGAATACTGGGATTCACAAGGAAGGCTGCTATGTACCTATTCTATCATATAAGGCCTTTCCTGACAATGTGGAAGCCCTCGATCACACAGCACGTCAAACCTACTCATACGGATCATTCTCCACCACATCCTACTTAAATACTTATTTATCAGTGTGGGGGCACATTTGTGTCGTGGAATATGTGGAGGTCTGAGGACACCTTGCAGGAGTTAGTTCTCCTCTTTCATTATCAGGGTGCCAAGTACTGAATTCAGTTGTCAGGTTTGGGGGGAAACATCCTGACTGGCAAATCCCCTTGCTGGTCCTTAACTTATGCTTTAGAGAGATCAAAGGCAACCCAAATTATCTACTACAAGTAGAATCCGGCTATTAAGAAAAAGGAGAGAAAGAGTAACAGAGATGGTGTCCAAATGTCTTCTGGAAAGTATGTGCCAACCTTAGAGAAAAGGTCTCAGCTGTGACTGGGGCCCTTTGGAGAGCTGAAATATCCCAAGGGTATTGCAATAGAAATGTCACAGGCAAAGTGGGAAGAAGACGCCTTTGTGCTTCCCCGAGTTGATCAAGACACTGAAGGTCAAAGTTCTGCTTGGGTCTGACTCACTGAGCAATTAAGTGGGTGATGGAAACCCCAAGTTCAAGAGTTCTGGCTTACAACTAGCAATGAACACAATAAATGGAGAAAGAGAAAAAAAAAACATTTGAAGTTTTGCCATAAATCCTCTTTTATCCTAAGTTTAAAGTTCGGGCTATCAATATTAGAGAAGAGTAGAATTTTAGACTCAAATCTTACTAATTGTTAAAGAGAAAATTATGTGACTTCAGGTATGTCAACAACAACAACAAATTTAAACCAATACAGTAGTTCCCATCATCACTCGGTCCTGCTGGGCTACTTGCAGTCATGAGAACTTCATTTAATATGTTAGTTTATTTAGTTCTCATAATAACCCTGTGGGGAAAGTAAGGAGCAACAACGTTACTATCCTCATTTCACAGAAGAGAAAAATGGGAATACAAGATGAACTCTGCCAAAGGACACTGCGGACACATGGCAGAGATGGAACTGAAACCCACGGAGCTGCGCAGTTGACTCTGTGGTCTGCATTCGTCCACACAATGATGCAGCTACACTACACTGGTCACTGCTGGGAGACAAGAGTGTGCACCACTTCAGAAACGATCTTAGGTTGTGATAAAATATCATGACCAAAAATACTCAGGGGAGGAAAGGGTTTATTTCATCTTACAGCTTGTAGTCCATCATCCAGGGAAGTCAGAGCAGGGGCTTGGTGCAGTTACTGATGCAGAGGCCATGGAGCAGGGCTACTGCTTACTGGCCTGCTCAGCTTGTTTTCTTAAATAACCCAGGACAAGCTGCCCAGGGGCACTACCACCTCCCTGGGCTGACCCACTTAGTTACCAACCACTAACCAAGACAATGCTCCGTGTGCTTGCCTACAGGCAATTTTATGGGGACAATTGAGTTTCTTTTTACGGAATATGTCTAGGTTTGTGTCACACTGACAGAAACCAATAGGACAACTAATCCCTTGTTGACACATAAACATGTAATTTATCCAAAGTCTTTCTTATTCATTCCCAAGACCTTATATTAACATCAATATAAAACATTCCAACTTTTAAAAATTCCAGTCATTAAAAGTTCATTCTCTTTAAAAAACACAAAGCCATTTTCAAAGTAAAAGTTTTCTCCAAAATATCCAAACACTCTCAACGGTGAATGCCTATAAAAAGTAAGCTACATACTTATTTCAAAAAAGGAAAAATCAAAGCCCAGTTACCCAAAGCAAAAGCAAACTCTAACACTATAAATAACTTGGTGTCCAATGTTTGGGACTCACAGGGGTTCTAGAATGCAGAACCGACACAGTACATCTCACAGGCTCAGACCAGCTCTGCTCTACAGCTAGTGCTGTCCTTGGTGGCTGTTCCATAGTACTGGGTTTCCAGAACAACTAAGGCGGCACTCTAGCCAATTACTTCTCCTGGCATCTCTTCAGGGACTCTGACTCTGCCATATGATGCCAAGTCTCAGATCCTCTCCCTGACCCCTTAAATCCTGGGGCTTCTAGTACAACTGAGGCTACACCATCACCAGTGGCCTCTCCTGGCTTCCCACAGTGCCAAATCTCAGCTGATCTCCATGACCACATCACATCTTCAAATCACCTGGGAGACTCTTACACTTTACCAAATTCAACTGCCATCTGAGGTATAGTCTTGGCCTTCTCTGAACGACTGCTTCTGTGTGCCAACCCCGAGAACATACTTCCAGACTTCTGATCCACAATGACGCTGACCTCTTCCTAAACACCACTTATTTCTCAGCTCCAGAATTAATTATCCCATTAAAGCAAAGGTTTCACTTTGGGAGTGCTGGTCTCTTGTTAATTACAGTTAGTTCTTCAGCCCTAGTAGACCAGGACCATAGGTTTTTATTGAAATTATCAAAAGGCCACAACAGAGTCTATAAGGAACTCTCAAGACAAACTTCTAAGATTTTTACAAGTTAGGCTTCCATCATCACAACAAAACTCAGCATTCATATATTCCAACATTCATATATCCCAACGTTCATATATCCAACATTCATATACCCAACATTCACATAGCTCAACATTCATATAGCCAACATTCATATATCCAACATCCATATAACCCAACATTCATATAGCCAACATTCATATATCCAACATTCATATATCCAACACTCATATATCCAACACTCATATATACAACATTCATATATCCAACATTTATATATCCAACATTCATATATTCCAATATTCATATAGCCAACATTCATATAACCAACACTCATATATCCAACATCCATATATCCCAACATTCATATATCTAACATTCATATATCCAACATTCATATATCCAACATTTATATATCCAACGCTCATATATCCAACACTCATATATCCAACATTCATATATCCAACACTCATATATCCAACACTCATATATCCAACATTCATATATCCAACATTCATATATCCCACTATTCATATAGCCAACATTCATATATTCCAAGCTCCCACAAAACAGCCCACTGAGCTCTGAGCACTAATAGCTTTTCCAGTCCAAAGTTCTCAAGCCCTTTCATAATCCTTTCAATCTGTTGCACCAATGTCTCACACCTGGTTCTAATTTATGTCTTAGTTACCTAAAACACCATGAATAAAAGTAATTTGAGGGAAGAAAGGGTTTATTTCCTCTTATAGCTTCAGAGGAGGAACTCAAGGCAGGAACCCATACAAAGGTCATGGAGGAATGCTGCATACTTCCAAATATGTCTAGGTTTGTGACAAGTTGACAAAAACTAACAGGCACAACTTTTTAGTTTGAAATAACTACATATCCTCATGTCACCACGAAGAAGAAATAGCTAGAAAGACTACCCCTTTACCTAGATACCATCAAAGGCAACACCTTTGCAAGCTATGCACTGGGACAATTAGGACACAGGTTTATTATGAATACAGAAATTTTAAAATTCCTTTTTGTGTTATTAAGATTATGTGTGTGTGTGTTTGTGTTTTCTCCGCTCTCCCCCCGTATTTTTTTTTTTAAAGACAGGATCTCACAATGCAGGTTGGCCTCAAACTCGACAGTCTCCTGAGAGCTGGGTTTTCTGGGATACAGCATGTTGGCTATTGGATTTGTTTTTTAGTCGGTTAATATGACATACTATTCCAATTAAATTTTCTTTTTCTTTTATTTGTAATGTCCTTGAGGGTTTGTTTTTGTTTTGTTTTTTGTTTTTTTGAGACAGGGTTTCTCTGTGGCTTTGGAGCCTGAGCTGGAACTAGCTCTTGTAGACCAGGCTGGTCTCAAACTCACAAAGATCCGCCTGCCTCTGCCTCCCAAGTGTTGGGATTAAAGGCATGCGCCACCACTACCCGGCTTGTCCTTGAGTTTTTTAGTACTAGGGTTTGAACCTGTGCTGTAGGCATACATGGCAAGCCTTCTTTTGTATCCTTCATAGGGTAACACTGCCATAAAAACATTGTGTAGAAATGGTGCTCATTCTTCTACAACAGAATTCTCCATGTGAAACCACGTGAGCCTAAGATTTCTTTTCCAGGAGTTTAAAACTATGAACTCACTTTCCTAATAGTTAAGGGCTCCTGAAAAGATCCAATGTCATACTAGAGCTACAGGCTGTGTGGAAACACTGGTCCGACTGATGTGGTTTTATTAAATGTGTATATCTACACCCGTGGCCACATTCCATTAGTAGCTTGTAGCATCTTCAGGACTAGTGATGATTCCCAGCTTGATTAATAGTGGCAAATTTCCATCTTTCATTCTTTGTCTTACAGATGCTCTTCAGTCTATTAAACCTTTGCAGAATTAGCCATTCCAGGCATCTGCTTCAGGGTTGCTGTTCTTTACTCTCCCCGTGATCTGCTCGACAGTCTATGCATGTGTGTGTGGGGTGTGTGCATATGTGCTGAGATTTATTATTTTTATTTAACATGTATAAGTGTTTGCCTTTATGCACATGCACCATATACATGCAGTTATCTCTCAAAATCATCAGATGACACCAGACCCTGAAATGAAGTCACAAACTTTGTGAGACATCCTGTAGGTGCTGGGAATGGAATCAGGTCCTCTGCAAGGGCAGCCAGGGTCCTCAGCTGTTAAGGCATCCCTTGCTTTTGAGTTTGACTTACTCTTCCTTTTCTAGGTTCTTGAAATAAAAGCTTAGACCACAGACCAGAGCCTTCTCTTTTTCATAAATGTGCTTAATACTACACATCTACCTTTGTCATTGACTAGGTTTCGCTCCGCTCTGATAGGCAATATTTTCATTTAATTTATCTTTTTCTTCAGGCTGAGCACTAAGGAGACTAAGGCAAGAAGATCACAAGTTTGAGGTCAGGATGGTTACAGAGAAAGACTTGGCCACAAAATTGTATAAAAGCAAATAATTTCTTTTGTGAATACTGTTTTTGAATTATTGGTTCTATTTCTTTCTAAAGAAGTCTAGTGTTTGTGAAATGTTTGTTTTTTTTCTTGCTTCATTAGCTAATACCATGATGTTTAGTCTTTTGTGATTAATATTTTTATTATGTTTTCCCTATCCTTTTATGTTCAGCATACCTCAGCTGTTACATCTGAAATAAGTTTTGTTGCATTCAATTAATTTTATGTAGTTACTTATAATTGGGGGCTGAAGATATGGCTCAGCAGTTAAGAGCATTGGCTACTCTTACAAAGGTCCTGAGTTCAGTTCCTAGCAACCACATGGTGGCTCACAGCCATCTGTAATGAGATCTGGTGCCCTCTTGAGGAAGAAACCTGGTCAGTTGTTCTCATCAACTTAGACCAAAAAC
Organism: Dicrostonyx torquatus; assembly: GCA_028555095.1. Taxonomy (NCBI): domain Eukaryota; kingdom Metazoa; phylum Chordata; class Mammalia; order Rodentia; family Cricetidae; genus Dicrostonyx; species Dicrostonyx torquatus. The sequence goes on from JAQHUG010000047.1 coordinate 9,485,008, forward strand.
CCAACATGGTGAAGTTCAACAAAACCGCTATATACAGGCTGACCATGCATGCTTCAGCATTGCCAGGGCATAAATCTCATTTTGGTTACTTATAATCACTGACCATGTTCTTGCTTCCCAACTCTTTTGCCAGCTTCCCTGTGGGCTACTAGACTTGAGAAATCCTTTCTCTTTATCTGCACTAATGTCGACTGCTATTGAGATTTTGAAACGTTTGCTTTGGATATGTCTTAGTGAAGGTTTCTGTTACTGTGGTCAAACACCATGACCAAAGCAATTGGGGGGACGAAAGGGTTTACTCCTCTCACCATTCCATGTAACAGCTCATCATCAAAAGCAGTGAGGATAGGAGCTCAAGCAGAGCAGGAACCTGGAGGCAGGAGCTGATGCAGAG